>CAUYRH010025006.1:0-14398 GCA_963574655.1 Perodicticus potto | reverse complement strand
TGTAGTCCCAGCTACTTGGGAGGCGGAGGCAGGAGACTCACTTGAGCCCAGGAATTGGAGGTTGCTGTGAGCTGTGATGTCACAGCACTCTATCCAGGGCGACAGCTTGAGGCTCTGTCTCAAAAAAAAAAAAAAAACAATAAAAAGCACTTGATGGCTCAGCATCTGTAGCTCAGAGGTTAGGGCGCCAGCCACATACACCAGGGCTGGCGGGTTCGCCCAGGCCCACCAAACAACAAAAAAATATGCGGACATTGTGGCAGGCGCCTGTAGTCTTAGCTACTTGGGAAGCTGAGGCAAGAGAATTGCTTAACTCAAGAGTTTGAGCTTGCTGTGAGCTATGACGCCCTGGTACTTCTACTGAGGGTGACATAATGAAACTATGTCTCCAAAAAAACAAAAATAAAAAAATAAAAAGCACTTGATAGTCCACATAATATTCAAACAAAGCGGTAAATCAAATCATGGCCATGACTTTCTTGGCTATTGTGTATGGATGTCATTTACATTGAAGCCCCCACACTGTGCCTGTCCTCCTCACTCTTTCTTTTTCCCAGGCCAGACGGACACCTCTGGCTACTATCTGAGCAGGGTCCTTTCTTTACCACCCAGCAGAGGCAGATGTGAAGGGCCTGTGTCACCTCTCCTCTGACCCACACCATGCTGGGGTCCTGGCTTGCTCTTGAGCTCCCCAGTCTCCACCCCAGGACCTGTCAGTGTTCTCTGTTCCCTCCGAAGTCCCTAGGGCTCTTGCTGCTTACCCTGCAGGCAGAAGGCTAGCCAGGGCCTCCCTACTCCCAGCTTTTTCTTCTTTCCCAGTCTCATCAGCAGCTGACATCCCAAGTTTCACATTCTCCTGTCTTTCCTTCTCCCAGGGCAGGCCTATGTTTTCCCTGCACCTGAAAATGGTGTCTGGCATGCAAAGGACACTTGCAAAGCTGTCGGGTAAGTAAATAAAAAACTTCCTTTTCTTTAAAAACTAGAATGAAGGGCAGGCACTATGGCTCATGCCTGTAATCCTGGCTCTCTGGGAGGTCAAGGCAGGTGGATTGCCTGAGCTCAGGAGACCAGCATGAACGAGCAAGAGTGAGATTCCATCTCTACTAAAAACAGAAAGACTGGCTTGGTGCATGTGGCTCAAGTGGCTAAGGTGCCAGCCACATACACCTGAGCTGGCTGGTCCGAATCCAGCCTGGGCCCACCAAACAATGATGGCTGCAACCTAAAAATAGCCGTGCGTTGTGGGTGGGCGCCTGTAGTTCCAGCTACTTGGGAGGCAGAGGCAGGAGAATCGCTTGAGCCCAGGAGTTGAAGGTTGTTATGAGCTGTGATGCCACAGCACTCTACCCAGGGCAATAGCTTGAGGCTCTGTCTCAAAAAAAAAAAAAAAAAAAAGAAAGAAAGACTAGTAGGGCATTATGGAGGGTGCCTGTAGTCCTAGCTACTCAGGAGGCTGAGGCAAGAGGATCATTTTGAGCCTAAGAGTTGGAGGTTGCTGTGAGCGATGATGTCCTGTTACTCTACCCAGGGTGACAGAGCAAGACTGTCTCAAAAATAAATACTCTATAGAGTGAAAAAAGATGTCACTGGACTCTCAGGAGCTGAATGGGATCTACACAGCATAGCCACGGGCCCTCTGCAGGCTCTGAACAGAGAAATGCTTTCAGGTTTGTGTCCACTGCTGCTGTCACCAACTACAAAGCCTCACTCCCATGCTTCCTACACTGGACTGCCGTTTGTTAAAACAAGAACAAAGTCACTCATTCACATGTATAACCTAACACAATTTCAGAGGCTTGACGGTGACACAATCCAGCACCTTAACTGACATGAGGTTTATCTGATCCGCAGAAGGCAGAGGCCTGCTGTCCACACCACACTGCAGGCTTTACTCACACTTGTGGGAAGTCACTGGTTCCTCCAGCTGAGCCCTGTGCCTGCACCTGAGAGCCACCCAAAACAGAGCTGGGCAGGCCATCTGGCAGCTCTGGGAAGAGCTCCATGCCTATAGACGTGCTGCCTCTCCCCTGGGTACTGGCCAGCTCCTATTCTCCTTCAACGCTGAGCCAGAGAAACAGACAAGACCAGCAGGGGCTTTTTGCCCTGCAGCGTAACTCTGGCTGAGCCTGAGTCATGCGCCCATGTCCAGGCCGGTCACCACAGCTCACTGTCCAAGCACAGCACAGAAAGAACATGCAGAGCCACTCCCATCATTCTGTCCTTTCAATCAAGCACTGTTTTGGCGGTGGCAGCATGCTGGGCAGTGTGCACACTGGCCTCAACTCTCCATTACAGGAGGCCTGGTGCTGCAATTAGGAAGGGGCCAGATGGCCTGGCTGGCCAAAGCACCCCTGGTTTCCACTTCTCTGTGCAGTCACTAGAAGAGTTCCCTACACCCTTGAACTCAAATAAGCAAAGATTTAATGTGGTGCAGAGGCCTGGCCCAGCTCTCCTACTTAGTGCCCACAGAGGGTCGAGGTAGCCCCAGGCCTGGCTTCCCCACCACAAAGTTACATTCACCCCATGCTCCACCACCCTCCTCTGACCACCTGGCAGCACCTACACTGACAACCTCCACAAGAGTCCCCAGGAAAATGCCAGCCTTCACTCCTGTGGGGACATACTATTTCTATCCCTACCCACCCCATCCAAAGGCCTCATTTCGCTTCAATGCCCCTCATTCCAGAGAATGTCAAAAGACTCCAAATCTTCGTCATTGCTCCTTCTAACCACCCCTTAAGCCACCACCCCACCACCATGCCAAGGCCCAATCAGTGCCAGACAGCATAATTGCCTTTTGGGTATCCTGATTGCCCCTATCCAACATATTTTCTGTAGCTTTCTAAGAGCAAGTCCACTGACTCTCTCCAGCAAGCAGCCTCCCACCTGGCATATACCTGCTCAGATCTGCTCCTAAAGGCCCAGCCAAAGGGTATCTCCTCAGGGACAGCCTGATTCCAACTAGGTGGATGCCCTTCCCAGACTGCCACAGCAGCTAAAGCCGGATATCCAATAATCCTTTCCCTTGAGACCAGGCTTCTAGGAGGGCTGAGATTATATACCCTGCTTCTCTGTGTCCCAGCCTGCCCTTGGCTGGCATGGGGCAGGGTGCAGCCACTGCTCTAGTAACTGTAACATTTGTCACTGACAGTTAAAGGCCACTTCTAATAACATACCCTGCAACGACTCAGTCAGTCCTTTCCCAAACATTAAGCAACACGGCCTAGGGCGTTTGCCCAGGAGGAACCACCCAACAATCAGGGAAAGGCTTCAACAGCACTGCCTACGTTTGGGCCACCAGACTCTTGGTCCTCCTGGCATCCTAGCTCTAAGACACAGGGGTGTGAGGCCCCAGAGATCCCTTCTCCCCATCACCAACCCTTGCGTTCCCCTTACCCTTCTATAGATCCTTACAGCTCCTCACTCCTACAGCTATTTTACAAAATACAAAATTAAGAGACCAGCCGCCAGGCAGAGAGGTCTGTAACCAGCATTTTGGTTGGGAGGCTGAGGTGAAAGGAATGCTTGAGGTCAGGAGTTCAAGGCCAGCCTGTGCAGCACAATAAATATCTCTACAAGAAATTAGCCGGATGTAGGATTGGTGATGTAGACACCAATAATCCCAGCTACTCAGGAGACTGAAGCAAGAGAATCACTTGAGCCCAAGAGTTTGAGGCTGCTGTGAGCTATGACGCCATGGCACTCTAACTAGGGCCACAGAATAAGACTGTCTCAAAAAAGAAAAAAAAACTCAAAAAACAAAAGAACTACTCTACAATGTTACAATAGCTAAACTCAAGTTTCTCCCCGAGTATAAGAGAAGAAAAAGAACAGCCCAAAGATATTCTGATCCTGAGAGACTGCAAGATAGTGCAGACCGTAGCTTGCCCCTCCCCCGTCCCCTCACCTTTCGGTGCAGGCAGAGCGAACAGGCAGCTCCTGGCAAAGGGCCACTGCTGCCCTGGTGTCCTCCCACCTAGAGTCAGAGAGTAGGCGTTAGGAATTAGGTAGGAAAGGGGACAGAAAAATGGTAGCCATGGTCCTCTGGCACTAGTGACCGATTCCAACCCCATGTTAGTACTAGGTGCCAAATGCCACAGATGGCACTACTCTTGACATCCTCCCCTCTCCCGGTCCCCTCCATTTCCTTCCTGCCTGGACAGAGAGCAAACTCCTGGCCAGGCAACAACTCCAACAGTGAGATGAATAAAACAGTTCCAGTTCTACACACATTTCTATTTTATTATGGAAAAGGTGAAAACGCCACCTTCTCCACAACAGCAACCAGTAAAATTTATCCCAAAAATAACTCGGTACAAAACAGGTCTGTTTCAGAATTTAAAAAAAAAAAAAAAGAAAGAAAGAAAGAAAAAAAACCTTTACATGAGTTTTTAAATCCTATTTTAAAACATAAAAGAAACAAATCCATCATTGGCCACACAGCCCCAGTCACCACCCACCCCCCAACCAGGGAAGCATGATGAGACATCTGGGTCCTGTTCCACGCATGGATTTGCCGGTCTGTTTAACTGGTGTCCATCTGAAACACAGAGAAAACAGACTCTCGCTCAAAGGTTCTGCTCCCCCCAACTCTGCTCTGGTTGGTCCCAGCTGGGCTGTTCCCTCCCCTTTCCCCAGGCCAGGACTCACTCTGGCATTATAGGCATCCAGCTGGGCATCCAGCTCTTCTGCAGAAAGCTGCTGTTTTGAGTTTCTGCCGGTGCCTCTGCCTCTTCCCCGGGTGCCTCCACGGGTGCCTCTCCGGGTGCCACCACCAAAACCTCCAGAACCACGGTTTCTAGTCATGCCGCCTCTGTTTACACTAGTGAGGAAAATGGGGTTGTTCATACACCTGGGAAGGCCCAGGATGATGCAGCCACACCACAGGCCACTCCCCCAACCTCCCAGAGGCCCCATAAATCACCTCTGTGCAGGTCTCCGCTGTGTATCAATCTGTGATGTAACAAGCTGGATGTTCATAGGGCGGCCTGTGGCAAAGGATACAAGAGACACATTCCAATCAAAGGTTCTGAAATCGACCCAGGTGGCACCACACCCTGGTCTCCATGCAAACTCTGGAAAGGGCCTTTGCGCGTCTCAAATGCCCCCGACAAGGGAAATGGCCTAGAGATACTGGTGGGAGAACAAAATGGCAATGACAACAACCCCAACACCTCCTCACTCCTTCTCAGTCCAGGCTAGGTGGGCTGTTTGGTCAGGTGTCCAGGGTGCTCATGGGTGGACAGGTGTGGGTGACCTGACGGAAGAAGAACCGGTACCTTTGTCTTTACGACTACAGCCCCGCACTCAGAGGTGTACTATGGCGGTTCTGAGAAGGCTTCACAGAAGTGAGTCTTCCGGAAGGAGCTGAAGGAGGGGAGGGATGTAGCTTGCTGGATGGGGGTTCACAAGAGGTTGGTCCAGATGTGTGGGGCAGCATGAGAGGTGGCAGAATGGAAGAGAGAGACAAAGGGGCAAATGCAAAGTGTCCTCAGCCAGGGGCTGGGCCATATCCCTACACGGGCAGGTGCTGGCCCAAACGCCACAGCCCCGCAGTCAGCCTGGTTCCACCCCCAGACTCACCATCCAAAGGGACACCATTGTACTGCTTCATCGCCTTCAAGGCATCTGCCTTCCGCTCAAAGTGCACATCTGCTGTTCCTAAACTGCGGCCAGAGCGATCGTAGTGCACAGCTGCCTTCTTCAGTGTTCCAAACTCGGCAAAGAGTTCCTGGGAGTCAGAAAGACTGGCTATTAGCAAAGCAACAAAGCTTATTTTCCTTCTGGAGGCCCAGGGACAGTCCCTGGGAGTGTGAGCTGCTTTGGGGTATTTCCCTGGGAAGCAGGGCAATGGTAAGGGGAATTGAGGGAAGGGACTGGGGCAGGAGGAACAGCAACTTCCAAGAGCACCTGGGTCTCAGGGCTTGTGCTTCTGTACCATGATGCAGGTAAAGGAAGTCGCAAATGGCACAAATTAAATCACTATCCTCTTCAATAAAGGAAAATTTACAACACACCCACGGGCTGTTCCAAGAAACAGCAATGGCCAAGATCGAGACCAAGGGAAGCTGCCCAACAGACAGACCAGAGCAACTAGAAGGGCCCGCTGACTCAGGAGCCCTAACCCCAGGCCCTCCCCCAAAGGCAGATTCTGGCTCACCTTTCCCTCTCCTCCTACTCAAGCCTGCCGCAAAGTCTGAAGTCAAGCGCTGCCATGGAAACTGCCCTGACCTCAGGCAGGCTGGGAGTTGGAGAGGGAACCCAGAGTGTGGGGCTACTCCGGCCGCAGGCACACAGCGGGAAGTGGAGTTCACCAAAAGCGGTTTCCAGTGGATGCCAGAAACCACCTTAAAAAAAGTGTTGAGACACTGTGAGTGCTCACTGGCCCTTCTCTGTCCTCCCAAGGCAAAGCCAAATGGCTAGGCTCTGGGGAATTGAACCCAGGAAAGCCCAGCACCCTGACCCAGCCATATCCAAGACTGATACCCAAAAAGTCATTTCTTTACCAGAAAACAAATTTAAATGCCTTTGGGGTCCAAAAAGAGGGGGAAAAAACGCTCAACAAAAGGTGGTTTGAAATTCATGCCACTGACAAGACATGAGAGGCATAGAATGATAAGACCACAGGGCACAAGGTCTAAGACGCAGTGCTGGCGGCAAACAGCCAGTAAAGCAGACAGGAACATGTGCTCCGTTGGCTACATTACATTACGAAGATGGTTTTCCTCATATTAGCTTGCCTAAAATAGGCACAAAATCAAAAAGTGACCCAGCTCTAACAGTAACACACAGGAACTGTCACCTTTGACTAACCTCTGTCCCTGTGAGAAACTGGAAGTCTTTCCACTCACAAAACACATCTTTCAGAGAGCAGTAGCTCCAAAGGCAACACCAGGTTCCTGTGTCTTGGTGGACTGGCTGCCCCAGAGGACCTCTACTTTACATACTACTGTGTGTCCTGCAGCCCTCAGGGGGGACAGTGCTAACCCTGGCGCAGCGGGGAGGGCCCCCTTTTCTCAGGCGGGAGGGATTCAGCGCCGAGTCCCAAACCACACGATCATTCTGTGCAGGGTGAACAGCTCGCCGAGAAGCCGCCTGCTCTTACCTGAATATCAGCATCCGACACTCCAAAATCCAGATTTGACACCAGGAGTTTCCCACCGGTCTCCACACCGGCACCCCCCCCGAAGCCACTGTCGAAAAGATCGTGCTGCCACTTGTCGGGAAGTTGTTTTGGCTGAAAATAAAAATGGCAAGAGACACAGCCCAGTGAGTCTCAGTCCAGGGTCTTCCGTGCGCTCTCGACTACCCGAGACCCTCCCTCGCCGCGGCCTGGAGGACGGCGCGGAGAAGCCGCCAGCTCTCGCCCGGCGGTGCAGTCGCCCCAGCCCGAGGCCCGACCGTCCCACCGCGGCCGCGAAACTTCTCAGTTCCCTTCGACTAACTTCCCGCCGGGTGCGGCCGCGCCCAGCGTCCCCACCGCTCCCGCCGCCATAAGGCCCCGGCGCGGAGACCACACAAAGAGTCGGGAAGGGTCGCAGCCTCCCCGGCCCGGCCCGGCCCGGCCGCACCACCCGCTTGGCGCCGGCTCGCACTCGCTCGGCCTGGAGTCGGCCCGCTCAGCGGCCCCCGCCGCCCGCCAGCCCCGGCTCGCCCTCCGCCCTCCAGCGGCTCCGGCCAGTCAGCCCCTCGCTCACCCTGCTGTAGGGCGCCGGTCGGTTTCTGCCGCCGCCGCCGGCCGCTCCGCGGGCGATGGCTGGCCGATTCCGGATGGGCCCGCCGCCTCGATTCACCCGCGCGGCCGCCTGCGCCCCACCGCCGCGGCCGCCCTGGGAGCCGACCCGGCCGCGGCCCCGGCCCCCGCCGCGGCCGCCTCGCTGGCTCCGGTTCAGCTTAATGATGTCGTCCAGAGACATGTCCATTTTATCAGCCATGGCGGGCGCGGAATCGGGCCTCGGCTCCAGCCCGCGCGTCAGCACGCCGGCACGTCACTTCCTCGGTCGCGCGGGGCCTTCCGGAGCCCTAGCCCGGAGAAGCTGTGGATTGGTCGCCGGCTGGAGGCTTCGCACACGGGACAGGGAGGCGCGTGCGTGCTGGAGCGCGGAGCTTGGCGGCCTGCTGTGAGAGCGGGCCGCCACCACGGTCGTTTTTATACCTTCCCGCGTAGACGCCGGCGCTGCCAACGGAAGGGCGGGCGGGGCCTCGCGTGATTAGGTTGGCGGAGGTGTGCGGCGGACGCAGGGGGCGGGATGGCAGCCGTTGGGGGCGGGGCTTGGGCCCCTCTCGCCCCTCCCTGAGACCGGGCTCGGCTTAGGGCGCCGGCGGCGGTCGGATTTGAGGGGCTTCTACAGCCCTCGCCCCGCTGCCCCTGGCGGAGGCGCGCGCCGGCCGGGCAGGCCTGGGGCGGGGGGAACGCCCTCGGGCGCTACTCGAGGCAGCGGACATCCGGGCGCGCCCCGAAGGTTCGTTTGTTTTGGCTTTTGTTTCTCCGGGGAGACGAAGACGCAGTGAACGAGATTTTTGGCCTCCATCTGTAATCCTGAAGGTTGCACCTTTCTTCCGGCTAGCACTTTTAAAGTATTGTAAGGACAAACGGAGTGGCTCGCGCGTGTAGTCCCAGCACTCTGGGTGGCGCAGGCGGGTGGATTGAGCTCTGGAGCTGGAGACCACCCTGAGTGAGAGCAAGACTCCGTCTCTGCTAAAAACAAGAAAACTAGCCGGGCGTCGTGTCGGGAGGCTGAGGCAGGAGGATCGCTTGAGCCGTGGGGTTTGAGGTTGCTGTGACCTAGGCCGATGCCTGGACACTCTAGCCTGTGGCAACTGCAAGATTCTGTTGCTAAAAAAAAATATATATATATATATATATATATATATATATATATATATATATATATATATAGTTAGTATGGTGTGTTTTTTACAATTTGTTAACGAAAACTAAGATCTCTTTCCATGGACTTTAAGCATTACTTGGGGTCTTTGATGACATCCTCAATGAGTGGCAAAATCAAACTTTTTTTTCTTTTTTCTTTTGAGTCAGAGTCTCAAGCTCTCAGCAATCTCCAACTTGTGGGCTCAAACGATCCTCTTGCCTTAGTTTTGCTTTTCTTTTCTTTTTTTTGAGACAGAGTGTCACTATGTCCCCCGGGTAGAGTGTTGTGGCGTCACAGCTCACAGCAACCTCAAACTCTTAGGCTTAAGAGATTTCTCTTGCCTCAGCCTCCCAAGTAGCTGGAACTACAGGCGCCCACCACAACGCCTGGGTATTTTTTAGTTGTAGTTGTCATTGTTGTTTGGCAGGCCTGGGCTGTATTCAAACCCACCAGCTCCGGTGTATGTGGCTGGCACCCTAGCTGCTGAGCTACAGCTGCAAAGTTGCCTCAGTTTTTCTATTTTTAGTAGAAACAGGGTCTTGACTTTTGTTTAAGCTGGTCTCAAACTCATGAGTTCAGGTAGTCCACCTGCCTTGGCCTCCCAGAGTGCTGGGATTGATTACAGGCATGAGCCACCTTGCTGGGCCCAAAACCAAACTTTTTTTTTTTTGAGACAGAGTTTCACTTTGTCACCCTCAGTAGAGTGCCAGGATGTCACAGTTCACAGCAACTAAAAACCCTTGGGCTTAAGTGATTCTCTTGCATCCCAAGTAGCTGGGACTGCAGGTGCCCGTCACAATGCCTGGCTATTTTGTTGTTGCAGTTGTCATTGTTTAATAGGCCCAGGCCAGGTTTGAATCACCTGCCTTGGTGTACATGACTGGCGCCCTACCCACTGAGCTACGGGCACCGCCCCAAAACCAAACTCTTGTGCTCTCAGAGTTGATCTCCCTGCCTGTGAGGAACCAAATCCTTTCCCCTGGAGATGAGTCTGTATCTTTTTCTCTTGGTGGATAAAGGGACAAGCAGATTGCTGCCTTGGTGCAGCTGTTCTCTGGTAGCTGTTCTACAATGCTCACCCTCTGGACTGCTTTGATGCCTAAAGGTTGTAGCTCTGCAAACCAAATTTAGCAGATAACCTCTTCCCTTCAGCCCACAGATTCCACTGCCATGAAGGTGAAGATTAAGTGCTGGAATGGTGTGGCCACTTGGCTCTGGGTGGCGAATGATGAGAACTGCGGCATCTGCAGAATGGCATTTAATGGCTGCTGTCCAGACTGTAAGTGTCTCCCCCGTGCTCTCTGAGCCTGTCTCCTGCCCTAACGTTGGCAGGAGATCTATGGGTTTTAGTTTTAGTTGCCTTTTTCTGAAGAAAGTTGACCCCCTCCCCAAAAAAATAACCCCAGGTTGATTGGGCCAATGTTTATGTAAAGATCAAGTTAAAAATTTATTTTTCATTTTTTTTTTTTTTTTTTTTTTTTGAGACAGAGCCTCAAGCTGTCACCCTGGATAGAGTGCTGTGGCATCACAGCTCACAGCAACCTCCAGTTCCTGGGCTTAAGCGAGTCTCCTGCCTCTGCCTCCCAAGTAGCTGGGACTACAGGCGCCCGCCACAACGCCTGGCCATTTTTTGGTTGCAGCCGTCATTGTTGTTTGGCGGGCCCGGGCTGGATTCGAACCAGCCAGCTCAGGTGTATGTGGCTGGCGCCTTAGCCCGTTGAGCCACAGGTGCCGAGTCAGTTCTTTGTCTTTTATTGTGATCGAGCTGGACTGTGAAATAGATGGGATAAAAAGAGATGTGCTTAGACATTTTCTTTCTTTTTTTTTTTTTTTGGTTTAGACCAGTGGTTCTCAACCTGTGGGTCACGACACCTTTGGGGGGTCGCCAAGGACCATCCTGCATATCAGATATTTACATTACAAGTCATAATAGTAGCAAAATTACAGTTATGAAGTAGCAATGAAAATAATTTTATGTTTGGGGGTTACCACAACATGAACAGTATTACAGGGGTCGCAGCATTAGGAAGATTGAGAACCACTGGTTTAGACTTTCTCTTTGAACATTCTCAAACTAAACAGAATGGTTTAAGAATGCCTTCTTGCCTGCACTTTTTTTTTTTTGAGACAGTTTCACTTTGTCCTCTGTAGAGTGCCATGCCAGAGCTCACAGAAATCTCAAACTCTTGGGTGATTCTCTTGCCTTAGCCTTCTGAATAACTGGGATTATAGGTGCTGGCCACAACTCCCAGCTATTTGTTAAGCGGAGGCGGAGTCTCTTGTTCAGGCTGCTCTCTAACTCCTGACCTCAGGCAATCCATCCACCTTGGCCTCCCAGAGTGGTAGGTTCACAGGCTTGAGTCACCTTGCCTGGCCTTTGCCTGTACTTTCAAGAACAATTAGTAACATGTTAAAGTATTTGTTTGGGGGTGGCCCTTGTGGCTCATCTATTGGGGTGCTGGCCCCATATACCAAAGGTGGCGGGTTCAAACCTGGCCTCAGCAGAAGTGCAAAACAGAAAAAATAGCCGGGCGTTGTGGCGGGCGCCTGTAGTCCCAGCAACTTGGGAGGCTGAGGCAAGAGAATCGCCTAAGCCCAGGACGTGGAGGTTGCTGTGAGCTGTGTGACGCCATGGCAGTCTACCGAGGGCGAGAAGTGAGACTCTGTCTCTACAAAAAAAAAAAAAAAGTATTTGTTTGGTTTTTGTGCCTAAGTATTTTGTTTTTTAATTTCAGGTTAATATGAGAGTACAACCAGTTCACAGTATTCAAATTTGTTAGGTAGAGTCCCTTTTGTAGATATGTCCCCCACCCAGAGGTGTGCCATGCAACCTCTACATTGTGCCCATTAAGCGGAAGCACACCAACCCCTCCTCCTGCCCCTCCCTCCTTCATTTCCCTCCCTGAAACTTGAATTGAATTAAGATTTTCTTCTATGTGGGTGCGAATTAGATAGATCATCTCCTGGCTTCATAGTAGTATTCAGTTCATTGGATATTTGCTTTTCCATTCCTGTGATACTTTACTAAAAACGTGTTTCACTCCATTCAGGTTAATACAAAAGATGTAGAGTCACCATATTTTTTATGGCTAAAACTTTACCATGGTATACATATACTCTATTCCTGAGTTGATGGGCATTTAGGTTGTTTCCACATCTTGGCGATTATAAATTGAGCTGGGATAAACATGTCTCTAAATATTTTAAAGTAAATCATAAACACAATATCACCCCACACTTCAGCTACGTGTCTTTTTAACCCATTGTGGTTAAAACATGGGATGATTGGGTGGTGCTTGTGTCTTAAGGAGTAGGGCGCCGGCACCATATACCGGAGGTGGTGGGTTCGAACCTGGCCCCCACCAAAAACTGTAAAAATGAATAAATAAATAAGGCTGGGTGCCTGTGGCTCAAGCGGCTAAGGCGCCAGCCACGTACACCTGAGCTGGCGGGTTCAAATCCAGCCCGGGCCGCCAAACAACAATGACGGCTGCAACCAAAAAATGGCCGGGCGATGTGGCAGGTGCCTGTAGTCCCAGCTACTTGGGAGGCAGAGGCAGCATTGAGCCCAGGAATTGGAGGTTGCTGTGAGCTGTGATGCCATAGCCTCTATCCACGGTGACAGCTTGAGGCTCTGTCTCAAAAAAAAAAAAATAAATAAATAAAAAATAAATAAATAAAAAGGTCAAAAAAATTTTTTAAAAAAATGGGATGAGGCTTGGCGCCTGTGGCTCAACGGGCTAAGGCGCCAGCCATGTACTCCTGAGCTGGCGGGTTCGAATCCAGCCCGGGCCGGCTAAACAACAATGACAGCTGCAATCAAAAAATGGCCGGGCGTTGTGGCGGGCGCCTGTAGTCCCAGCTACTTGGGAGGCAGAGGCAAGAGACTCTCTTGAGCCCAGGAATTAGAGGTTGCTGTGAGCTGTGATGCCATGGCACTCTATCCAGGGTGACAGCTTGAGGCTCTGTCTCAAAAAAAAAAAAAGGGATGATTTAGGGTGGCACCTGTGGCTCAGTGAGTAGGGCGCTGGCCCCACATGCCAAGGGTGGCAGGTTCGAACCTGGCCCTGGCCAAACACTAACCAAAAATAGCTAAGAATGATTTACTAGTCATTCAGTCTTTGTTCACCAACTGTCTCAAAATGGCTTTTCCTTTCTTTTTCTTTTTTTTTTTGTAGAGACAGAGTCTCACTTTATCACCCTCGGTAGAGCACCGTGGTGTCACACAGCTCACAGCAACCTCCAACTCCTGGGCTTAGGTGATTCTCTTGCCTCAGCCTCCCAAGAAGCTGGGACTACAGGCACCCGCCATAGCGCCCAGCTATTTTTTTGTTGTAGTTTGACCGGGGCCAAACCCCACCACCCTTGGTATATGGGGCTGGCACCCTCAAAATGGCTTTTCATTTTAAGAACTTGGCATATCATGTTGCAGAATGCCTATCTTCAGGTTTTATGATGTTTTTTCTTTGTGGTTTCTTCTGCATTGTTCACCTTATATCCTATGAAATGAAAATGTTAGATTACATTTAGGATAAAAGCCAATTTTGCACCAGTGAATTTGGTTTTTAGTGATACTTCCCACCCCGCCATCACAAACATCAAGCAGAAGCAAAGCTCTGGGCTTAGCCCAGGGAGGCCAAGAGCCACTCCCAAGGACAATAAGGCATGGAAAGGACTGAGAAGCTCTTCTGTGGTCAGATAAATGCCCAAGATAATAATCAGGCTTTACTTTTTCTTTCTTTTTTTTTAGAGACAGAGTCTCACTTCATTGCCCTGGGTAGAGTGCTGTGGTGTCACAGCTCACAGCAATGTCCAGCTCTTGGGCTTAGGTGATTCTCTTGCCTCAGCCTCCTGAGTAGCTGGGACTACAGGCACCCACCACAATGCCTGGTTATTTTTTGTTGTTGTTGCAGGTTTGAACCCACCACCCTTGGTATATGGGGCCAGCGCCCTACTCACTGAACCACAGGCGCCAATCTTTTTTTTTTTTTCTTTTTTTTTGAGGGGGTGGCTAGAGTGCTGTAGCATCATAGCTCACAGCAACCTCAAACTCTTGGGCTCAAGAGATCCTCTTGCCTCAGCCTCTTGAGTAGCTGAGACTATAAGTCAAAGCCATGGCACTTGGCTGGTTTTTCTAGTTTTAGTAGAGACTGCTGGCAGGGGGACGGAGGGGGTGTCTCCCAGTGTTGCTCAGGTTGGTTTAGAACTGAGCTCAAGGGATCCTCCTGCCTGGGCCTCCCTAAGTGCTAGGATTACAGGTGTGAGCCACCACACCCAGCCTCATTTAAATCTTTTTATTCTAGGCTTAATTATATCTGCCCTCACTGAAAAGAAATCTCATCACTCAGGAGTTAATCCATCTTGATTAATCAGAGGATGTAATCTTTTTTTTTTTTTTTTTGAGACAGAGCCTCAAGCTGTCACTCTGGGTAGAGTGCCGTGGCATCACAGCTCACAGCAACCTCCAATTCCTGGGCTCAAGCGAGTCTCCTGCCTCTGCCTCCCAAGTAGCTGGGACTACAGGC
>CAUYRH010025003.1:0-17766 GCA_963574655.1 Perodicticus potto | reverse complement strand
ACGGCTGCAACCAAAAAATGGCCAGGCGTTGTGGCGGGCGCCTGCAGTCCCAGCTACTTGGGCGGCGGAGGCAAGAGACTCGCTTGAGCCCAGGAATTGGAGGTTGCTGTGAGCTGTGATGCCACGGCACTCTATCTAGGGTGACCGCTTGAGGCTCTGTCTAAAAAAAAAAAAAAAAAAAAACTTTGTTGAAAATAAGTGTTCAAAGTACACGTATTGTTTCAATTACCAACAAGCAGCTATAACAATGATAGTGACAATACCATTAGCAATGTGCCAGACACTGATCTGAGGGTATTACCGTAAACTAATTCACTTAATATTCACAACAACCTATGAGGAAGATGTTAATTATTATCTGCATTTTATGAGATGAGAATAGACAGATTTAAGGTTAGGAGTCATTATAAAGCTAGTGATAGAACCCAGGGGTAAAACCAAGGAAGTCTAGCTTCAGATTCTGTATGGACAGATGTGAGTCAGAGTGAGAAAAAAGGTCACATTCATGACCTCAATGAAACATTCTCATGCCCAAGTTTCTCATTTATCTTGTCCCTTGGTGGAGACATAAGGAGATGTTCTATTTCTCAGAATTCACTTGCTGCCACTTTCCTAGTCACTGAATTGCCCTTGCCTGTGGAATTGTTCAGTATATCTAGAGAAATGATTCTGAGAAAACACGCTGTATTGTTTCTCTCTTTCCCCCTCATTTCCTCCTCTGCCATGGCAACAGACTCCTTTCACATGCAGAGAATCACACTACATCTTCCATCAGGGAACTGTGCAAAAATGGGCGAGATTTCATGAAGTCCAGTTCTTCTTGACCATGTTCCTTTCCAGACCTGTGGGTCTATAAAATTAGCCTGTGATTTTGGCCTGCCTCTGAAATCACTTGGTTAGAGGAGGACGAGGTGAGGGAAACAGACATGTAAATTTTTTTTCTCTAAAGGCTTGTTCTCAGCCTAAAATGTGAAAATTAAATCTTTCTTGCCTTCAAAAATTATGATGCTGTGGGGGAAAAAATTCCTAAGAATTAAAAGCCAGTTCAACTACTTTGTAACAGTATCTTCAACTAAATCACTTAGCTTTCTGAACCTCAGTCTCATCGTTTGTAAAATGGAGCTATTAATTGCTGCCCTACTTACTTCACAGTTTTTGTATTGATCATATTGATCTAAATAAAAACTCAGATCTTCTGGCTTCATGTCCATGGCATCCATCCATCCATCATTCCTTCATTTCTTCATTCATTCAACATGTATTGTGCCTTCTAAGAATTAGATAAATAAGAAATATATGAGGCAGAGCCTGTGGCTCAGTGAGTAGGGTGTCAGTCCCATATATGGAGGGTGGCGGGTTCAAACTCAGCCCCAGCCAAACTGCAACAACTACAACAACAAAAAAAACACACCTGAAAAAATATATGTGTACTGGGAGGCTGAGGAAGAAAAGGAGAGAGTAATCCCAGATTGAGAAACTGCATTGAAGAAAGAGAAAATGAGGTTATCAGAAGGATGGTGTGAGCAAAGGTCTATAGCAGCCCATGACTCCACATTCTAATATTTTACAAAAATTTCAATTCCTCTGTGGGCATTAATTTTCAAGATTTTAAGGAAAGAAAAGAGTCCTCTGTACCTCATCCAGGCTAGGCTTCTAAGCTGACATCTTTTACCTTGTGTCTTGGCCCCCAGGGCTCCCTCTATCAAGTACAACTGGTGGGCAGAGGTAAACAAAGCTTACAAGCCAGGCCTGTTCCTCACATCCAGCCACAGGAGAAGAAATCAGTGGAGTGATTTAAATCCATGCCCAGTGTAAACTATGGTCAGGTTCTTCATGTACCAAAAAGGATTTATAAAAGATATATATTAATAATACTTTGAAGTTGTGCTTTTCTGTGTTCTATTGATCTTTTAAGTATCTCATAAAGGTAAAGATAAAAGAAATTTTACTTCACTGTCACTATTTTATAAATGAAGGGATGAAACTGGAAGCAATAAGTGGCAGATTATGCAATAAAATCAGTAGCTGATCAAAGATAAAGACTTCAGGTTTCCTGGAGTGGAAAATGAGCAAGATAGGCTTTCTTAGAGGGTTTCTTCTATTCTGATAATATTGCCGATAACTGTAGAAATAGCTCGTTCATCCATTTATCAATCTCACAAACTCTTAACTAGGGGAAAATGAGTGGAAAGCGGCCAGAACAGAAATCAGGAAGGCAGAACTTCTATTGTCTTAGTAAGCCAAGTTCAGTGTTAGGCCTCTATCGTGAGCAGCCATGGGAAACTCTATAAAGATTTTAAGAAGCGTGATGTGGCGATTAGACTCGATCTTTGCAGCCATCACTTCTGGGCTGCCGGGATCTTGCTGGAATGGGCAAACTTTGAGGCAGGAACTCTAATCAGAAGATTTGGGAGATAAAGCAGGTGATAGATGGAGGCAGCAAGGAGCAAAGTGAAGGGATCTTATCAAGAAGGTAGTGTCCTCGCTTCCCTGGATTCCACTGTTTCTAGATTTTTCCTTCTAAGAAGCCTGCAGATGTCTGTTCCCAGTGGAAAATCCGTCTTTGCTCTCTCTCCAGCGTTCCTTTGTTCCCAGTCCGGCCCTGCTCCGATAGATTGAGGAACGAAAGAGAAGCAGAAGGGCCCGCCTTTATGGAAGCGAGTTATTTCCCCGACACCCAGATTCCAGAGCTGGAGGGTCCACAGGGGCCAGAGGGGGACAAGGCTACTGGTCCCACTTCGTGGCTTCCCCAGCAGCCTGCTGTTCACGTTAAAAAAGACTTGGCCAGGCCCCTCATACAGAGGTCATGAGTCTAACGCCTGAAGCTCCACAGGCCGAGGCGCTCGGGAATACGACCTAGCAGCACAGCCCTCTGGGTGGGGCAGAGGGAAGAGCGGCCAAGGACACCCCCAGCTCTCCTACAAGGCCCTGAGCAGCCTGGGGGTTGGGGGGGTGGAGCCCCATCCCACCCATAACACTATTGGCCAGTGTGCCTGCCCCTCAGCTGCGCGCCCACCCCAGCGTCCAGTCCGGAGGCGGAGTCCCAAGTCTCCTCCCACGTTCGGGTAGCGCCCACCTTTCCAGCAGGTTGAGTCTGGTGTCGAGTTTCGGATTCCATTTTACTACCTACAGCTGACTTGTGTAAACACTTTTTCACCCAGGGAGATGGGCCGGGCAGGAATATACCTGTTTTACAGCCCAGGGTAATGAGAGTCAGAGAAACGGGGTGACTCGTCACAGGGTCCTGCACCGGAATTTGAATAGTGGCTCAGTACAGGCCGTGTTTTCTGTTTTGTAGCCTTAAGTCGTTAAACCATTCTGCACTTACATCTCGTCTGCGAAATGGGGAAAACATTAGTCACGTTGTAGAACTAGTGTGAAGAATTAATAAACTAACAGGAGAACCCAGTTAGTTAGTTAGTTAGTTAGTTAGTTAGTTAATGAATAGCCTATATGTAGCTACGAAAACCCCCAGGTCTTCTGATCTCTAGTTTGGCATTCTTTCTACTAAATTAGTGATTGTTGGAGGTCTAGTGACTTCAGGCGGCCCAGGAAAGTACTCAAAGAGGTTCTGTGAGTTCTCACATAGGAGAAACACTGCAGAATATACTCTTTTTATGGCAGATAATAAACAGTTGCTACCAATAGTGTGTTTTGTTGTGTTTTGTTTTGTTTCTTGATCAATTGTTTGCCAGACACTGTTCTAAGTGCTTTATACACATTAGATCATTTAGTTTTTACAATGACTGCTAAGGCACATCCTATTTTAAATCCCATCTTACAAATAAGGAAATTGAGGCACAGAGAGGTTAAATAACCTATCCAGCAAAGATATGGGGCAACTGAGATGTGTACTCATGCAGTGTAGCTGATAAAGCTGCACAAGCTAATATTTGTGTTATATGCTATGACAAAAATGGGGTTTGTGCAAGAGCTCTTTAATAATGATACTTGTGTTACCATTTACAAGCTACCTCTGACTTTTATTAAACTTCTAAAAGGTAAGAGAAGATAAAAACAAAAACAGTGAGAGGAACCTAAGCCCTTAATTGTAGAGAGGCTACATACAAACTGATTATTAGACACCCAAATTGTGAGTGCTATGCTTGGAACTCTGTTTTAGCTGAGTGCTTCAGATGGTCCTTGGTGCTGCCTGCTATGGAAAAATGATTGAATGACAGGAGCAGAATGGAATGCAGCAATCATCTCATCTCACCACACATACAACTCCCAGGAGATGAATGCCTCACCTCCTCGTGATAATCTTAAAGACTGTCTGAGAAAGTGATAATATTACCCAGTTACCTCATAATCACAAAAAACATTGCAGTGACTGCAAACTCTATTTGCCTCATTCAACAGGTGTCTCAGAATAAGGAAAAAGAAAGATTGGGAGAGAGGTGTAAGCTGGTAGACCAAGGGACACCAAGGACATAAACTGAAGGTTAAACCATGTGAAATGGGAGCAGAGACTTAGATACCTAGAAGGTGAAAAGGGGTAGTTACCCAAAGGAGAAAGCTGGAAGGATTTCCTCCTGGGAGCCAGGTTAAAGTTCCTGCTGAGATGCCATTAGCCTCTGCAGCTGTGATGACCTTGAACTACACAGTACAAGGTAGTAAAAGGTCACCACAGCTTTTGTATGTTCAGCTTTTGTATGTCCAGAGCAGTCCCAATGCTTAATGATTAAGGTAGCCTTGGAAGATACTGAGTGCGAAGAGCGAGCTAAGTGAAGGATAAATTTTGACTAATGTTATATGATGTCTGAACCTGACTGGTGACAAAGGATGATCATTTGGGAGGCAGGCCTGTGTTCCCACTCTTTTTCCTGCCCCTTTGGATTAGTTAGGTGTTGAGTGTAAAAAAAAAAAAAAATCAATCCCTGCCTCTGTGGCTCATGAGAGCAAAGAAAGACATCAGAGGGTATTAGACAAGTAAAAGTGGTGCTGGGGGTTGTGTTTCAAGTGACCTGTCAGCATCCTGAGGTGATACTTCTAGTGACCAGAGAAAATGTAGTCTCCGCTGAGGAGGGAAATCTAGGGTACTTCCTTTAGAGAAGTATTGGTTGTGAGATTTAAAGAGTACAAGTGCAAACATAGACAGGAGGGGAGACTAGAGGCTGAGAGTCAATGACACCATTTACTTTGGAAATAGAACAAAGTCTCTGGCAAAGGCTATGGATGAAAGGGTTCACAAGTGCTTTTGTCCTGGATATGGGGTGAGGAAGGTTGACCATATGGATGATGACCAGGGCAGCAGAGTTAAAGGGCCAGGGACAAGCAGTCAAAAAGTGTAAATCTTTCTGACAAGAATGGGATTTCCTCCAAGCCCTTCCATTCCACCAACTGTGGTATGAATGATACCTGTTATGCTGCTTAGTATCAATGATGTTCATTGCATATCTGCTTTGTGCTGGGCCTTTGCTAATTGGCTATCAATTCTAACCTTTCATAAATGACCCTAAAAAGAATGATTTCTGCACAACACTCCAAGCATTTGTGGGCCTAGCTAGGAAGACTGAAGAAAGCAGTTGACTTAGAAGACTGTTCTCAATAGCTTTGGAAACATAAGCCTGTGAAACCCAGAATGAGATAAGGAAACAAGTCCTGTCAATTGGAACTTGAAACATTTGAATGTGGATGCTTTGCTGGTCACCTTGACACAATCATTATTGAGCAGATTTGTAAAGTATTAGGTTGAAATATACAATGTGCTGATATTCAACTGTTTTTGATGCACAAAATGGCAATTTCATATAGCTGAATCTAATAAAATCCTGAGATCAATAAGACATTCTGTGAGATGTTTAACTTAGTTGATTGGGCTCAAAGGAAAGTGAGGAACTTTGGAGACCTAGGTCCCTAGGAGTGAGTGTTCTTAATAGTAGGTAATCCATTACATAGAGTCTCTCAGGATCTTCACTTAAAAGTTATAGCTTTTTTATTAATTCCTTGTAATAACATAAAAAATCATTGCACATCTCCTATGTGTCAGTCCCTGTGCTAAACACAAAGTAAAATAATGGTCCCAGCCCTGAAGGAGCACAAGGAATAGGGGTAAAGGAGTGAGATGGTGCAGTGAACAGGGCTACAGAGAGGGGCCTGGAAGTTGAGAAGAAGCCAGAAAGAAAATGCCATGAGGGTAGGGAGGTGGGGAAGAGGAAGCATGTGATCTTAGTCAAAGAAGTTTTTAATGTGGGAAAGATAAGCAAACATTCACCAAATAAATGGTCAAGGCAGGAAGGAAAGTTCCAGACAGAACCAGGCAGAGATGACATATGATATAAAGAAACAAGCTGGGGCAGGCATTCTTCCTTTCTTTCTTTGGCATGCCATGCTATTATCTCCTCCACTCCTTTTCTCTCTTTCCCCCTGCCCAGCTTCCCTTCTCTTACTCTCTGCTCTCTCTCTTTCTTATCTCTTCCCCACTTCCCTCTCTCTAATATGAAATAACCTTATACTTTATGTCCTAAGAAGAAAGAAAGAAAGAAAGAAAGAAAGAAAGAAAGAAAGAAAGAAAGTTACATTTAGAGTGAACACAGGTTTATTAGGTCCATAGAAAGGCATTTCTCCAAGGGTCTAGGGGCCTTAAAGTCAGGGACCATGACATATTCATGTCCATGTAGCCAATGTTCTGTCAAAGACAGTGCCTAGAACACAGTAGGTCATCAGTAGGTGTTAAATTACACTGATCTGGGAAAAAAAGTCTAAATTTGAAATACATTGTAAATTAAAAGAACCCTCTTCTGCCCTATCCTTATTAGTCTAAGTTGACAAGGTTTCAATGTATTGCTTGAAATGCCATGTAGGAAAGCATGCACTTCATCCTGTCTCTGGAAAGAGATGTGATTATGTAACCTTTTAATCTGTGTGTGTAAGTAAATGTCAAAATTTTATCTTGCCTTGGGGACTGTCTTAGCCTGTTTTGTGTTGCTGTAATAGAATATCTAAGAACTGGGTAATTTATAAAGAAAGAAAGGCTTATGTAGCTCAAGCTTCTGCAGGCTGGGAAGTATAAGAAGTATGGCACCTGCATCTGCATAGCATCTGGTGAGAGCCATGTACTAGGTCAAAACATAGTGGAGAAGGTCTGAGGGAAGTGGATATGGCAGACAGGGAAACCAGAGGGGCATCCTGGCTTTACAACATGCTGCCTTCATGGGAACTAATCCATTACCATGATCCTGACTCTTGAGAGCCAGAGCTCACTCACCACCTCCAGAAAGGAACCAAGTCATTCATAGTAATCCATCCCCAAGACCCAAACGCCTTCCACTAGGCCCCACCTCCTCCCAACAGAAAAGAGATGCTCAGTAGATACAACTGAGGGACTCTGAGAGGGACTGGAGGTGGGGCCCAGGAGGGTAAGTGAGATGGAGAGATTGACCACCAGGGCCTTCACGTCAAGGAAGTGGGTGGGACCTGGCACTTAGAGAGACCAGGAGCACGCCTTGTCTTTCAGAGCCCAACACGTAATCCCCACGAGCTGACTTATAAATAAGATCTTGGCATTCTTGAATCACCAAATCACTGCTATTTTTAGTATTTCACATTCTTATAGCCCAAAAGAACTTCTACAGAGAAAAAAAAAAAAATCTCAGGAAATGGGGTATTGCCTGTGGTTCAAAGGAGTAGGGTGCTGGCCCCATATGCTGGAGGTGGCGGGTTCAAACCTAGCCCCTGCCAAAAACTGTAAAGAAAAAAAAAAAAAACTCAGGAAAAATAAAGTGTTTATCAGGCTCCAGCCTTTTCCAAACACCTCCTCCTTCCTGACTCCCTGCAATAATAGCAGCCATGTATTAAGTCATTACCATAGATAGCCAAATAACTACAAAACCACAAGAGGGCAATGAAAATGGCCATAAAGGCACAGAGTAGCAATTATTTTCCCATTAGCACCAGCTACACTAATATCAACATAGAACAATTAACATTTCTAACCTCATAGTTACGCTGTAACCTCTGTGTGTCTTGCAGGAGAAGACCGATGAACGGTGCAGGGTGACTGAACAGCACTAAGGCAGCCGTGCAGCACAGACAAGAAGCTGTCTGTGTCTGTGGGTGAGCAGCTGTGCTGCTGGCTGCAAAGGCAATGGGAAAACTTGGTCGTGACTACCACTGATTTTAGCCAGTCCTCAGTTCCAAACTGTCAAATTCAGCCCCAATCCCTGGGGCTTTCTTTGAGCCCCAGAAGTGAGAATTTGAGTGGGAGAAAGCTGCAGCAGTGATTACACAGCAGTCAGAGTCCTCTGCATTTATCTCTTCATTCTGTCACCAGGCAACCATTCTTTGTGCTTAAACTATACATCCTTGTAAATTGTAACAACTTATTCTTTGAAATGACTGCTCTGGTTTACAGTGTGCCAGGGCATCTATCTGTTCTACTAATTTCTACTTGGGCCAACCACAGTGAAGAACAAGCCTTTTGACCTCCACCCTGATGCATTTTCTCTGTTCTCTCATCACTTTGTGTTACAGCATGGATCCCAAACTCCATCACAGTTGCCTGTTTACTGGTCTGTTTCTCCCTCCAGACTATGAGGGCAGGGCCTGTGTCTTGTCTGTGTTTGCAGCCACGTCCCCAGCACCTGGCATAGTACATGGATATATGGACATCACTCCGTAACTGGTGGGTGAATGAATGAATTTTTTTTTTGAAATTCAAACCTTGGTGGTGCAAAATGTGGTCATTCAAAGGACAGGCCAGGTTAGTTAAATAGACTCGGTGAAGCAGAATTTGGCAAAGTTTAAGATAAAGGAGACTCAGTGTACCAGCCTGTCTGATCAAGGAAGTCAGCTGGGGATGAGCCAGGTGCCAGGTGCCAGCTGCAGATGCGAGGCCCTTTTTCTCATCTAGCTAGGAAGATCATGTGGCAGAGACTTGCCCAGGGTCTGAATATCAGAATCGCACTGAACAAAACGGCTCATTATTGCACAGGCAAAGGAGAGGAACTCTTTCCAAATCACAGTTAGTGACTTAAATTGGATTCCCTAGAAGCAGAGCTGAGACAAGGACTCTTGTTCAACTGATTTATTGAGGCAGTGCTCTCAGGAGGAAGGGAGTGGGAGGAATGGAAAAGACAAGGGGAAAAGCCAGAGGGAGCTCTGGACACTAGCTGAAGCCTGATCCTTGTGAGCAGTGGCTGGCCCCACTTCCAGGTAAGGAGGAAATCCTTTGTTTCTCCTTGTGGGGCACTGGTTGGCTGCAGGCTGTCCCCTGGAGGCAGGAACTGTAACCTCCTGGAGAACATAGTTCTTTCAGTGGAGGGAAACTCTCTGGAGAAGTGAGCAGCTGTGAGCTGTTGGTACTCAACATCCCAAGATGGAGGATGGGTGCGTGGCTGGTAAAGGGAATCTGGGCATGGCACCCCCAGCATCTCCTAGAGTTGGATAATGTGAAATGGTGTTTATTATAGAAGTCACCACCATTGACTAAGCACCTACTCTACTTCGTGTTGTGTTAAATTTCATGTTTATATTTATACATGTGTATGTTTTGTATATTATATATGTGTATGTGTATATATATAGATATATGCTCATAATACTCCATAGGATACACCAATTAGAAGTTAATATACTATCATCACCATTGGACAGATGAAGAACCTCAGACTATACTATATCTCATGCTTAGAATATTTCCTTTCTTGCCTACATTCCTATGATAAAATCAGGATATTGTGCATCCATCTGGCCTGAATTCCATGCATTCATTCAATTCATGAATTCCACTGATGCTTTTGGGCACCTATTACAGGCCCCAGGGTCATATCAGTGAACTGATAGTCTTGGACCCTATCCTCAAAGAATAGGACTAAGCCTCAGGCCCAGATCCAATACCCATCAAAACCAGTTACGAATTGTTCAGACACCTGCTATGTACATTCTGATCTATCAGGTCCTGATCAAAAAAGAATCCAGACCCCAAGCCTCTGTAAAAATCCACTTGACTCTCTTACATAAAACATGTTACTGGTGGAGAGAAACCTCTTTTCTATATTTTCTACGTACCAAGTACCACAAGCCCCTTCCCTATGCATGGAGCAGATTGAACTTGGTGACTTCTAAATTTCCTTCCAGTTGTCACATCCTTGGAGTCTTACTTTTATTTTTTGAGACAGACTGTTTCCTGGGCTAGAGTGCAGTGATGTCATCAGCATGTGCCCTGATACCAGCTAATTTTTTTGATGTTTTTGTAGACATGGGATCTCACTATGTTGCACAGGATGGTCTCAATCTCCTGGACTCAACCTGGCCTCCAGCCTCCGACTCCGAAAGTGATGGGAGTATAGGTGCCTGGCCCCTCAGATATCTGAGCATCCATGGGGCACATGGCTACCCTTTACTGGAGACTGTGATGGTCAGTTTCATGTGTCAACTTGGTTAGGCTATAGCCACTTATTCCAAACACTCATAGGTGTGGCTCTGGGGATATTTTTAGATTTAATTAACATTGACAATCACTTGACTTTAAATAAAGGAGATTATCCTCAATAATCTGAGTGGACCTCAGCCAATTTGTGAAGAGTGTTTAAGAGCAAAACTGAAGTTTCTCTGGAGAAGCAGCTGGAGTACAGCTTCACCTCCTGCCTGAGCGTTTTCAGCCTGGCCTGCCATACACATTTCAACTTTCAAGCCACCCCCACAATCACTTAAGCCAATTCTCTGAAATAAATGTCTCTAGATATATATATCTTATATATGCATATATCTATATACACACACATACACACACATTGAGATATGTGTGTGTCCTACTGGTTCTTTCTCTGGAGAACCCTAAATGACACAGGGACCCACCATGTATTTTTCTTCTTCTAATATTGTTTGGTGTGTGTAGTCTTATAGCCCCCAGTGAGTGGCTAGAGGAACTATAACTGTTTATAGCCTTTCTAGATTACTAGTAGGCCCAACAAAATAAGGACACCAAAACATGAGAGCTGTTCATCTTGAATTCAATTAACTTATCCAGAATTTTGCAATCAGAAAGTCTAGGATTTATACATATATGTAAATCCTGCGTCTTAAAAATCTCGATCGGCACTTGGATGGGAACAACTATAATCATTCCAAGTTAAGGGTTCTAATGGTGTTAATCCAGCTCTGTATGTCCCCAAGTAGAACGCAAGCTCTGGGAAGTCAGAGGCTGAATCTTGGTTTCTTTGTGACCCTGTAGTATCCAGCATGATGTTTAACAGAGATTCGCAGATGCAAGAGGTACTGAGTCAACCTATTATTTTCCTTTGTTTTATTTTCCAGAATGTGTTGCCTTCGGGAGATGGGAAACGGGCTCAGAGAAATGTAGGTTGGTTTGTTTTTAGCCAAATTGATTTACTATTGGGAGAGATACTGCTTCCTTGATATAGCAGGAGATTTATTATATGGAAAGCCTTCCAGAGGCTAGTTCTTCTCTTGTTTCTGTGTCCATTGGCACGCTTCTGGGAGTTCAGATGACTGATATGTGTCAGGCTTTGCCAGCACTTTAAAAGGGATTCATTTCTCCATAGCGCATAGGCAGGCTGTCCTGAGCCAGCAGCAAGGATTGTTGGCAGTGGGAAGAGTTAAAAGGGACTTTTGCTGGAGAACACAACCTAAAGTAGAGGTGTGATGTGTAAACAGCCAGTGCCCAATAAATCCATGTTTATATACCAGCTGACCCCTGGTTCAGCTCCTAGTTTAACACCCTTGATAGAGTAGGTAAAGAGAGGTCTGGGTCTGTAAGCAAGTTACTGCAGCTACATAGGTAAAAATCTATCAACTTGAAAAAAAAGAAGAAAACATAATTTGTTTAGGCCATAAAAGGGGGTCTGCAAATTGTCGAGTCAACCTGTGATGTGAAACATCCATTAACTTGAGTGTACGCCCTGTGGTCTCTCTCTCTCCTCCCAACCAAGGACAAAGTGGTTGTGCAGCCTGACATTACAGAATCTTATGGTCCCTCTAGATTACTAGTAAGCCCAACAGAGGATGGAACTCAGAGCCCAGGAGAAACATGTGGAAAGGTATCTATATGGTATCAACTCAGGGCTTCTTTGCTGGCCTTGCTGCTCTGGGCTTGCCCTCTTTCCATCCATTCCCTACACAGGCCAGGGTGAGTCTCTTCATGCCTCAGAGCTCACATCCTTCACAGGACACAGAACCTTCTAGAACTAGCCCAGCCTCTCTCTAGCAATTCCCTTGCTGTATCTTTCTTCATATGTTCTTTGGCCACACAGAACTATTTCACATTCTTTTGACTATTCCATGCCCTTCCAGCTTCCAGACCTAAAACGCTGTCAGCCAACCTTTCAAAAGCTCCTCCCAGGCCCAATTCACAGTCTGGCTCCCACCCCATCACTACAAAAAAATAAAAATTACCCTGGTGTGGTTTCACGTACTCAGGAGGCTCAGGCGGAGGATCAATGGAGCCTAGGAGTGCAACACCGCAGTGAGCTCTGAGTTGCCACTGCATGCTGGCCTGGGCAACTGAGCAAAGCTTCGTCTTAAAAAAAAAAAAAAAGCTATAAAAAAGCAGAGGCAATGGTTTATTCTTTTTAAATCTCTTGGTGCTTTGTTTGGTACTTGTCACTTAATAAATAGGTCCTTCATAAATAAAATTGGATACAGGAACCAAGAAATCAGTCAAGTGACTTACATCTCCAAGCCATCCCTCTAACTCACACTCAGGTATTTCTCTCAAACATTCTCCATTTGACTCCACCCGAAAAGCAGCACTCATTAGTCTGTCTGATGCCACTATCTCGTATTTCCCTACATGCACTGTGCCTTCCACACAGACTCTGTACTGATGGTGCAAGAAATAAGCATCTCAAAAACGTCCAGCATCCAGCACCAAGTGATAACCCTGGAGTGTCTAATAAATATATAATTTAATTATCTTATTGATTTGTGATATATTTATACTAATCAATTTTGTGCTTTGAAAAAAGATAATGGCACACAGGGTCAAAACCTGGTCTGAATTCCAGGGAAATCCACTTATTAGAGGAGTAGGCTTGCATCCACTCACTGCCCTCCACTCGCCAAGCTGCATCCAGGTAGCCCTCGGACACACA
Source organism: Perodicticus potto (assembly GCA_963574655.1). NCBI lineage: Eukaryota > Metazoa > Chordata > Mammalia > Primates > Lorisidae > Perodicticus > Perodicticus potto. The sequence goes on along the minus strand of CAUYRH010025003.1, from coordinate 4,711 downwards.
GGATCCTGCTGCGGTGCCCTGTTTGGGAAGGGCTAATGAGTGACCTCCCAGAAGTCAGGAGCAGCCCTCATGCCAAGAAAGAAGCAAGAAGCATGCTGTGGCCCACCCTCCCAGGCCTCCCAAAATCCTGCCTCCTGGTGGCTGGGGGGCGGGGTCTGCTCTTTACCTAGAACTGAGGCATAATTCAGCTTAAATCAGTGCTCAGAACAGCCATAACAAATGACAGATTTTTGTTGTTGCTGTAGCTCCATAAACAAGATTATCCAAGCAATTAGAGGATAATTGTTGTCTACAATGAGAAGGGGAGAAGTGTCAGATCGAGGCCAGCAGACAAGTGGTGGATAATTTATTAGATGTTGAATGTCTGTTTTTCTCTCTAGACCAGTGCTTCTCAACCTTCCTAATGCCGCAATGTATTTTCATTGATAAAAAGGGGCTGCGACCCACAGGTTGAGAACCGCTGTTCTAGACTTTTGTGAGAAAAACACCCAAATGCCACTAGTGCACCCCCTGGGAGCCACAGGGTGGTAGGAGCCTAGGATGGGCAATAGTGATTGCCTCTTACCTACTCAGACTTGGGCTTTATCAAGCCTTTTGGCTCCCAAAGCATCTGCAGGTGAAGTGGCTGGCACTGTTTCCCCGGGAGCTGCAGGGGGCTGGAGAGTCGAGGATGTGCAGAGCTCCCAGCCTTCCCCTTGCTCCCGGGCCCCATAGCCTGTGCTGGCCCTCTCCTGCCACAGCCCTGACCTGGCATTCTCATTAAGCTCTCTGAGGGGGCCCAGCCTTGTCTCTTTTAATTCCATGCTGATTTCCACTAAGCCTGCACCTGTGGGAGACTTGCAGGGCTGGTGATAAATAAGGAGTACTCATGCAAAAGTGAATTTGGCTCTCTTAGGAGAGCACAGTAGGGCTTAAGAGCTTTTGTAGGATTCCGAACAGCCAGCTGTCCATCCATCCATCCATCATCCATCAATCATCCATCCAGTAGCAGTCTCTTGTGCTTAATGTGTCCAAAGAACAGGAAAGTTTTGCACCAAGGTAGCTCACAGCAGAGATCAATACAGACTGGACACCAGACAAGCGCCATGTGGGGATTAGAACATAAAAGATCACTCCCCTCTGTCATCAGCCAGCAGGACCCAGGAGACATGGATATACCTGCACGCTTCCTAGTGACAAAGCAGCAGCATGTACAAGGAATCTCAGCTTCCCAGGAAGATTTAAATAAGTGAAACTTACTGCTGCCATTATTTGGTCATAGAGATGGCACTGTAGAACCAGAAAAGCTGGTGATTCCCCAGGCGTCTTCCCTCCCTATACTCCCAGCACGCGCACACACACACACAAACACACAGACGCACACGCACAAACACACTCATTCACTCCCTCCATTTGCCCCGCCCTGCCCAGCTCCAGCAGCTCTCTGACACAACAGGCTGTTCTATAGCTTTGCTGTCCTTATGTCTTATTTTCCACGGCCTGGTCTGCTTGGTGAGACCTTCTCAATAGCTTCAGAATCTGCTTCTCCAGAGACTTCTCCATGAATCTCCTGAGCAGGTTCAACCCCTTCCATTGATGCCCTGTGCAAGTCACCCTTGACCTTTGCACTCTGTGCGTGTCATCACGGTTGACCAGGGACCACGCACTTTGAGAACACACCCATCCTCACATCCACAGGGCCCAGAACAAAAGCAGTGAAAGGTTTTGAAAACTCTTCATCTGTGTTGACTGCTAAGGTATCTTCAGTTAAAACATTCTTCTTTCTCTTTCTCTCATATCCATTCATTCGCTAACTCAAACATTTACTGGGTGCCTGCTGGGGGCTGGGCATTATGCTTAACTCAACTGTTGTGGTCTCTTCCCTTAAGAATCTTGTAAACTATCATCTTAAAATTAACCTTGGCTGTTGTGCTATTATTGTGCATTCAAGTCTTGGGATGAATAGGAGAAAACATATCACCTTATATTTACACAGTGATTTGTTCTTTAGAAAGCATTTTAAGGCCCTTTGGTTAAGACCTCCCACAGCTGTGTGAGCAGGGTCGTGCCATTTCTAATCTCAGGACCCACGAGAGGCAACTTGGTTCTAAAATCTGAGCTGTGTGTCTGCTCTGGGTAAGCACATGCATTCACTAGCTCCTGAGCCACTCTGAGATAGCAATGAGTGACAGGTGACAACCCTTTAAGGGCTGCGAGTGGCAGTCAGCCAGTCCTCTGAAGAACTCTCACTTTATTTGCTCTCGCATTCCTGTCCTTCACTTCCTCTCCCTGTACATTCATACCATGAAGCATTGCTTAGCTTCTGCCCTTGGCTCATGTTCGAGGTTTGCTTTCCTAGTGAAATGAAGCATTTGACAAGGAAAAGCCTTTACAATATATCCTAATCCACTTGCTACAAAAGCATCTTCCTTTGCCTATTGGTAGCTCTTCGGCCCAGTTAAATATCTGGCTTTAATGTACATAAGGAACTTACCTGTCAGAAGATTTTTGCTTCCAGGCTGGATCAAACCCAAACACTAGAATGGGGGGCAGGAGGAGGAAAAGAACAGACTGGCTCAGCTCTGCATGCCTCGGTTATTGAACACCCCAATCGCACTGGGCATTCTGGGGTGAATGAGCTGAACCAGCAGCTGAGACCTGGACCATAAGCAAGGAAGGACCCAGGAAAGGAACACTGTTGCTTTGTCTTGTTTAAGCACTCAGCTCTGTGCCGGTGGGATAAGAGGCCAGAAATGGGGCCTGGGCCCTGCCTAGGGTACATTCACTCTGTTGCAAAGCTGGAGGATGGGAGCACAAAGGCAGAGCTTGCTTTTCTCTCCCAGGCACACAGAAAAGCTTCCCCTAACAGTGTCTGGGGGGCAGTGACTCTTGCCTGGCCCTGATTTATTGGAAGGAGGGAGGAAAAGGCAGGCCCAAAATGTCAAAGTGAGGAGAAGTGAAGCCTGGCTGTTCTCTGGGCCGGAGCACGTGACTGCAATTCTCAGGCCTGGAGGGACCAGGAGCCAATGCATGTGGGAGGTGTTGGAAATGCAAAGTCGGCTGTCTACTCACCACGTTAAAAATGTCAAGAACAAGGCAGGGAATAATGGGAGGGGCTGAGTGCCTTCTGTTTTGTGGGAGGCGGGTTACAGAGCGTTAGTGGCACACGTTTGCTTTCATGTGCCTGTTTGGTTGCAAGTCTGATCTGCGGTCTGCACAGAACCGAGAGAGAAATGCAGCACCCGGTGGCCCCCTGTACTCAGGCAGCCCGGACGCCACCTTCCCAGCTCCAGAGGGCTCTCCTGCCACTGTACTGGGGGATTGAGTGATCAATCCAGGCATGCCCAGTGGCAGGGAGCTCTCACAGGCACGGTCTGTTGGTGAAAGAAAACGAGGAGCAGCAGAAGCTACACTGCTGAGGAACCTGTGTGGCCAACGACAAGAAGGTGCCAAGATTGCTTCAACTTCACATTGGTTTTTTGTTTTTTTTATTAAATACATGTATTTTATTTTTCTTCATTACATTATTTCTCCCCCCCCCCCAGTGGTAAGACAGAATTTATTTACAGAAAATAATACAGAAAACACTAAAGCTCCTGGTAGAGGGAGAGAATTCGAGTGGGGAGAGAGAAGCTCTCTCTGTTTCTCTCCCAGTCTTTCCCCGTCTCCTCCTTCAGGCCTTTAGTCTCAGGGTATATATAGGTGTATGGGTTCCTTGGCCAGGAAAGGAATGAATACAGTCCCTTCCGTCGGGGGCAAGGTGAATGAATGTATCAATGAATGGATATAGTCAATTCATGGAATTGAGGCCTAGGAAATTCACAAGAAATTGACCTAGGCATAAGAAATGGGGGTTCCACATTTAGTCCTAAGTGTAAAGTGAAGGAGACACCAAGGCACAGGTGTCTCCTCGGCAGTTGTCCAGCCTTTTTTGGCTATTGGAGCCTCCAGTGGGGGTTGGAGGTCCCCCTCCTTGCCTGTCATCCAGCCCGCTGGCTCTTCAGCTGGCTGCCGCAGCAACGACACCGCCAAGGAGGAGGCAGCAGGTCCGCCGGCTCCGCTGAGCTGGCTAGGGCGCCAAATGTCCTGCATCAATTCTCCCTCTCCGAGTAGAAACTCTAACTGCTGTTAGGGAAAAAGGGTGAAGACTTGATCTAACTGCTTCCTGCTGAATCTGGCGATGATAGAAGGGGGCAGTTAGAGTTTCTCTGGAGGAAGAGTGATACAGGGGTTCATGAACTGGAACCATCTTTATTGCGTGTGCCTGCCAGGTTATTTTTAACTCTTCAATTTAACAGTAAGAAATACGGCTCTTATTATTCATGTATTTGCTCAATTAGCAATTAGTACTTTGCTAATATTAATGTATTATATTAGTACATAATTTCAGAATTAGTAGCCTATACTGATGTTTAAAGCAAATTTATTGACCAAGTACAGTGACTGTGTACAGTTTTAATTCACTTAGAGTTTATAGTCAAAATACTGTTGTCTAAAGTTAATTTAGTTAGATATTTTCTTCTTTGTCCCTTTGGATGTGTTTATGTGATTTATTTGAAATGCAGAGAGGTTATTTTGTTTTGTTTTGTTTTATTTTGGTTTGTTTCGTTTGTGTTTGAAATCCATTTTGATTCCTCCACGGATTTAAATTATTTTTAAAAATATCGGCTCGGCACCTGTGGCTCAACAGGCTAAGGCGCCAGCCACGTACACCTGAGCTGGTGGGTTTGAA
>CAUYRH010025002.1:0-10372 GCA_963574655.1 Perodicticus potto | reverse complement strand
TTTTTTTTTTTAATAATTTTATTAAATCATAATTGTGTACATTGGTGCAATCATAGGGCAGAATGTGCTTCATATACAATCAGAAACATTTTGATCGTACTGTGAGAGATAGCCCTCATAGCATTTTCGTAATCACTATATAAAGACACTGATACTCTACATTTAATAAGTTTCACCAGTACCCTACTAAGATGCACCTTAGGTGTGATCCTACCAAGTATCCTCTGCCTTTTTGTTTTATCCAGGCCATTAGCCAACAGGATGCTAACTAACCGTGTAAAGGGAGGGTGTGCCTTCCTTCTTTTGACCACACATTCAAGAGCCATTCTTTTTTGGAAATACCCTCTCAGACATACTCTGATATAATGCTTTACCAATTATCTGGATATCCCTTACTCCAGTCAAATTGACAACTAAAGTTAACCCTCATGTAGATAAATAATGGTAAAGCATTTAAAATATGTTTTTAAAATTGGAAAGGAATTACAAAATTTATTTTGTATGATTATTTTGCATTTAACCAAATATCATAATTTAAAAAAAATTGAAGAAGTATATAACTTTATGAGGACATATGTTTTTTTAAAAATTCTAGTCTTTGGAGATGGCAAGAAACATGTATCTATAATACAGACTCCTTTTTCCTTCTCTGCTTTTCCAACCTGCACCCTGATTTCATTACGCCATACATCCAAGGGAAAATCCGCAATGATTCTCTGATGCCTGTATGAGGCTTGTCAGTTCCTTGAGACTTCCCCGTCTTCTTATCTCTACTCCTGGCACACATGTGCTCCTCATCCCCTCCACATGTGCACACATACAGTGAGTGTACCCAGTAAGCCCTGGTGAAGATTTTGGTTGCCATCTTACACCTCTTATCTGTAAAACTGAGCATGATTATTTCTATCTCATAGGACTGATAACTAGGAAAAAGTGAATATTAAAATAATTAAAAATTAAATATTATACTACATACCATACCCAACAACGAGTAAGGATTCAAGGAATAATATTTGATTATTATTATTTACCAATACAAACTCTCTACCCACAAATCCATCTAGCCTTTGCAAGTCTTTCTTTATTTTGTTCTCTCTCTTTCTTTTTTTTTTGCTAGTCTTTCTTTCCTGCTTTCTGATTTTACAAATACCCCAGACCCTGATGGACTATGATCTCTGCATCCAAGCCTCCCTTGTTTCCAGACCACCTGCTTGCTTCTGCTGCACCCTAGTCCTCCATTTCTGGATTTATATAACATTTAAGGTCTGTCTCCTGTTCAATAATGGATTATTGAGCTGTCTGCTCTAATCTTACTTTATCTCTTTAAAGTCGATTCCAAATTCCTCAAGTGGATATATCCGTAACAGTGTAGGGCATCCAGAAGAGAGAACAAATGGCATGATTTCATGATCAACATGTCTTTTTGAGCTTCACAGTTTTCAACATCTCTTCTTTGGCAGCCTTATTAAAGATCTGATTTTCCAGTTCTCTTTTTGTATATTGAAATAAATCTTCATGCTTTAAGGGAAGAAAAATAAGTGAAACTCTAGAGTGGAATATATAACTTTTTTTCTTTTGGTCTCAAAACTGGGGAGAATGTTGGTTTTAGAACATTTTGATCTTGGGCTCATTTTCTTTCAGTCTCTGACAGTTTGAGAAATAGTCAGTGTTCTCCAATTATTGTAGTTGGAATCAAAGCTACGATTATTTCATCCAACTACTAGGAAGGATCCCATAAAACATCCTTGTTAGCCTCAGGCAGTGGATGCTCTGGCCAGACTGTGTACAGTAAATGACCACAGTAAGATGCCTGGAGCAACATAGAACGTTAGCACTAAGGGGTTGCTTAAGAATGAGGTGTATTTGTGTGGTAACAGTTGAATTTCATTTTAAAATTCTCTTTGTGGAAATGAAAGGCTGTATAACTTGGGAGAAAGATTCAGGCAACTTTTAAAATACATACTTTGGTAATTTTAATAAGGACAAATTTAGGTAACTCTTCAAACTCAGTTTTCTCTTGGTTAAACGAGAATGAAAATATCTCCTCCCAAAGAAAACGTGTGCTACCTTTCCATTAGGCATTTGGAGAGTAATAATAAAACAAAAGTTTGTCTGTTAGCTCTTTAAACAACTGTAAATTACGTATAAGTGATTTGGCAACTCTTGCAACTTTCTACCAATGTATAATTAAAAGAAAGATTTAAACATGTCTATCACATCAAAGATTTATCTAATTCTTTAATGAGGGAACCAGTAGGATGTTAAAGGTAGTTCAAAGAGAATTTGAAAATTGGGTATATATAGGCTCTGAAAGAAGAATGTCAGAATAAATACCTAGATTTAGATAATCTCTTTTTACTTCCTACAGAGCAATTAAACTGTAACTTTTGGTGTTACCATTTCTACTATTCATATATCATTTGTGTTTTCTATAAGATAAAATGTAAAATTAACATATAACTTCAAAGAGTATGATTCCTAATCAATGGTAGTTGGTTCATTAAACAAAAGTACATCTCTAAGAAAATTAAATAATCCAGGAGAAGACCTATTAGATAATATTCCTATAACATACATATGTATGTATATTTGATTATATATATTAGTGTTACCTTTTATTTTTAATATTTTCTATTGTTCTCATCCCTGGATGATACCTTCACTTCATCTATCTTTTCACCTCTCTTTATTCTGGTGAGTCTATCCTTCTCTAACACCCTCTTTCCCAACAGTCCTTTATTGCCCAATGCCATCCTCTGTTTTTTTTTCCTTTTTTGCTTTCTCTTCAAGCCAATGTTTGCTTATGCTAAAACTGGACTCAACCCAAATTGACTATGTAGCACTATTAGCTTCCTTTTAGTATGAGAGATGGTAAGATATACTATTTCCCTCCTCGTATCTCTACATGAAATGAGGTAAGGAAATCTCAAGTAGAATTCATCCGCACATCTGACATCCAAAGCAAGCAGATACAAGGTTCTATAAACTCCATCAAGTTCTAGTTCTGCCCTTTCTTCGGCTCTAAAATTGTCTTATAGAAAAGTTTCACTCAAGGCAAATGTAGACTAGTCTGTGGTATAAATTTTCTAACCAATTTTCTTTTTAGAAAGAAAAATTTGTTCTGAATTAGCCTTCCAGGACCAATTAGGAATCAAATTTAGGGAGGAATTACTATGAGTAGAAAGTATGCTAGATTTACAATCTCTATTCCTGGGAAATTGGAAATGTATCTGCTGTATGCTAGCCTGTCTTTGTATGTTGAAAACAATTATTTTCAACAATGAATTCCAATATCTATAATAACATTATGCTTATTAATAAGCTATTGATTTCTCCAATGGAAATCCAATTATAATATCCATTATACTAATTGGGAAACCTTTGGTGTTAATCAGTGATAAAGCTAGCTGAAGTCTTCCAGATGCCATCTCTTATGTGTGGTCTGCTGAATAAATGTCAGTGGACCACTTCTGGAATGTGTCTCTAGTCTGGTAAACTGTCCTCCCTTCGAGGTGTTACCCTCACAATCTACATCACAGCCTGGACTTAGCTTGTGTCTGAATGGAGATATGACAACTTGCTGTTCTCTGCGGAAGGAAGAGGTGACATGGTACTTGCCCAGGTGGAAATTTCGTGTCTTTCTGAGAGCTGGGGAAAGCATCTTTGGGAATAGAGATGTCAGTCACTGTGGGGAATGAGCAAGGAGCACTCTAGACTCTGATCTTCTCCTTGGAGGGTTGGGATATCTCAGAGGATGAGACCCTATTGCCCAACAATTGCTATGGCCATAATAACTGGGAAAATATGAGGAAGTAAAGTAAGTCATCCTGACTTATAAAGAAAGCATATCTTTTGACATTGCTAATTTCCTTGGGGCACTAGCATCTGTCAGAGCTTCCAGGATAAACAAAAACCAAAAGCAACTCTGGTTTAAATTCAAGTGGAATTGTGTCAGGTTTTATATTATGATTATATCTTAGCCCCTTTACAAGGAGGTTAAATCCCTAATTGATTCTAAGTGAATTTAGCTTCTAAAAAAATGAGCAAGATGAGACAAAAACATGGCCCATTTTTTTTTTCTCCTTAGAGTTCAACTTCTTGCTATATCTTTTTTCCCCTCCTCTCTATCTTAGGAAGTTTTCTCACAGCCAACACTGCAAAGAGATGCTTTTGCTGGTTGAGAAGTAGAAGGATTCGTGGCTGCCTATGACATAAATGGCTCTGGATTATTTTAGACGAAGAGAGCAGCCTAGAGTGATTCATTGGGCAGTATGCAGGTTGCACCCTGGCCAGAGCTTTTTACCTATTTATGACAATATAATTTCATTTTCTTTTACAGATGCCACTTTATGTCCCCTCTGTCAGACTAACTCAGAAATATGTCCACTAAGCAAGATACTTACAACTGCTTCTAGCAGTCTCCACTGCATATAGCCTTGTGGCAGAGGACAAAATTGGTATTTGGTCTTGATTTTTCTCTTTAGACAGGAGTTGTGACAATTGCTAAAACTCCAAAAATTTGTGCCTATAAAATTTCCAAATACATGAAATGCCATGATCTACATGTACGGACTTATCCTCCTAGAATGGAGAACATGGGTTAAATGTTCTAGTTTTAGGATCATTTTTTGCTAGGGTACAGTGTCTAGTTACCCTTAGGGTACAGTATGTGTTGAAGATATTCATACCCCAAACTTAGCAAACTTAGCCCGGGTTTCATCTTACTTTATTATTGCTTTGTTTCTCATATTTATTTCCTAAGTTTATTTTTTTAAATTTAATCTCTAGAGGCTTTACATATACAAGTGAAGTTAATGAAAACATTATATGCCCCCAGGACTCATATGACTTCCAGTCATATAAAATCATGATATTTTTATCAGACTTACTGATTCCATTTCTTTCCTTTGCTTTTTAGAGAGAATCATTAACATGAATAAGACACTTTTTAGTCTCATGCGTGTTTTTATATTGTGATACATACTCTTAGATCCATGCATGCTAAATAGTTTTGGTATTCAGGTTTATAAATTTTATAAGAAATATATAGTTTTCTTTTGTATAATTTTGCCACAATTTATTTATCCATTCTCTCAGGATGTTTCCAGTTTTTCATCAAGTCAAACAGTGCTGTAAAGAACATTCTTATCCACGTGTCCGTGTGTCAGGTTTCTCTAAAGGATTGGACTAGAATGGAATTGCTAAGTTTGGGGTATGAATATCTTCAACTTTATTAGATATTGCTAAATTGCTCTGTAAAGAGAAATGCTGTAGTTCTTTACACATTCCAGGTACTAAAATATTGTCAGTTATATGTGCAGCAAGTTTATGTTCCAGTCTATTTTTTTCTTTTCCTTTTGTTTATAGCGGGGTTTTAAAAATGATTTTAATTTTATTATATTTAAAGGTATCCACATTTCCTTTATGTTTGTGCATTTCGTGTCTTGTTTTAAATTTCTCTCATTTTACTTGGCCCTGAGCATGCCACTTTCTCCTTCATCCTCTGATTCCATTGTGTAAGTACACGTGGACTGCTCTATGTTATATGAGCACCATCTAATTTAATCTATATTGATCTAGATGCAAGATTAAGCACCCCTTTGATGAATCTTCCCAAACAAATGCATTAATGATCAAGGTGGGTTTTACTAAAGATTTTTTGTAGTGACAAAGGAGGAGTTCACATCTTACTCCACATTAGATGAATCAACTCTTCCTGTTAGCTATTTCTGTTCTCTCCTTTTGTTAAATGTTGACCTAACCAGTACTTTCTTTTCCAGAATTAGTCTTGCTTTTTTCTCCCTGTGGGGAGCAAAAATAACTCCTATCTTTGCTTCATGAAAAACTTCTCCATCTCTTTTGCTGTAAAGTATGGCTTATAACTTAACAAGTGGCAAGCACATAAAAGTGCCATCTCAATCATGGTGAGCCTTTCAATAAAAGATTTCTCATTCATTCATTCATTTATTTAAATAACACTTATGAAATATCCACTAAGTGTCGAGCATTACACAAGTCACTGAGTGAACCAAACATATCCCAGATGGAAAAGATAGAGGAAGGGATCTGGGAATGTTTCTCTGAGGAGATGACATTTAAGGTGAGATGGGAGAAGTAAGGAATGAGCCATTTCAGCTGGGAAGGAAACCTTTAACATAAGGTTAAATGACAAATGCCAAATACAGCGCAAAAAGAGCTTGGTATGTGGGAGGAATTAAAAAGATGCCAATTATGACCAAAAGGAAATGTAGATGAGGGAAAATGATATGGAATGTAGATGAACAGTGGTAGGGGTGAAATTATTTACCTCCTTTCAGCGCTTCATACCTTGAGGCTAATGATTCGATTTGCATTTTTAAAATATAACATAACATTGGCTGTATGCAGTGGGTAGATTGGCAGGCCACAAGAGTATAAGGAACCCAATTAGGGCTGTTACTGGTCCATGTCAGATGTGATAATGAGCAAGGTTAGTATTTTTTTTTTGAGACACTTTGATTTTTGAGTCTCCCTTTGTCACCCTTGGTAGAGTGCTGTGGCGTCAGCTCACAGCAACCTCAAACTCTTGGGCTTAAGTGATTCTCTTGCCTTCGCCTCCCAAGTAGAAGGGACTACCGGTGCCCACCACAATGCCCAACTATTTTTTTGTTGTAGTTGTCATTGTTGTTTAGCAGGCCCAGGCTAGGTTTGTACCTGCCAGCCCCAGTGTATGTGGCTGGTACCTTAACCATTGAGCTACAGGTGCCAAGCCAAGGTTAGTATTATAACAGTAGAGATGTGGAGAAATATATCTTAGAGAAAGAGATGACGGAATTTACAGAAGAGATAATAGAGTAAGAAAGAAAATGGAATCAAAGATGATATTCAGAATTGTGACATGATTAAGAGATGGATGATAAAATGACATGGTAAAGACTTTCTAGGAATAGGTTCAAGGCAGGGTAAGGATTTTGCCAGCCAAGAGTTTTGGCTGAGGCTTATCACTTCCCGATGTCCATGAGGCATCAAATTGGAGACAGTGAATATGCAGTTGGATTTAGATCTTGCTTATGGAAGAGGTAAATTTGGGCATATCAGATGGTAGGAAAAGACAGTTTTTTTTCATTTCACTAGAGAACAAAGGCAGGAAAAAAGAATGAGGAATGAAGGAAGACTTTTTCTAGTCCAGCTTATAATTTAGATTTCTAGTGACCACCAGTCATGCCCTTCAACTTTTGTGCATGCATCTTGGACAGATTTTATCACAAGTAGCCCATGAAAAGTCAGAGATGGAAATTATCCATTTGGTCCCATTTACAAACTAAATTGTTTCTAAAAGGATCTGTTATCTTCAGAGATTTTTCAGAATTAAGAGAGAGAAAGCATAGCACCAGTGTATTTCAAAAGTAGTGAGATGGTGACACACTTTGAAGGAAAAGTTTTATTATATCATGGATGGTTTGATAAGAGATTTGCATCACAAATGTATATGTTAATGGGCAGTAAAACTAACATGCTGGTATTTGAGTAATGTAAACTAACAGTTCTGAAACTTTTTCTTGGTTTTCTATTGATAATGCCTGAGTAGATTTGTTGATTATTTCTGTGTAATTGATAAAGTCCTCCAGTAGTCTGTATTTTTTTTCTATTGCAGGCAAAATTATGAGTGTTTTGAGATTATTTTCATGAAAAAAGGAAGAACCAAATTCATTTCCAGCTTTATTGAAATATGTTTGAGGTTCTTTTCCTATAGATAAATATATCTGCAACTTATACTTTGTTTATTTTTAATGCTTAGTTCACTTATATTTACCTTTAGCTGCTACTTGTAGACAAAATTCTGGGCTCAGTCATCCAGTCTTACTGATGACAAGTATATCTATTAGTTAGAAAATATTGAGTGCCAATAGTGAGCCAGCTGCCATGGTACCCATGAGAATTACTAGAAAACTAGGTCACCATTCCTGAAGTCAAAAAATGTACAGTCTGTATAACAAACATATATTTGTAATTACATATACATACTACAAGACAGAATGGAAAATGGTTATAATAGATTTTTAAAAACATGCTTTGTCACACCTAGGGAATAATGACTGCTTGAATTGATAAAACCTCCCTAGTGAAATAAATGAAAACCAGTAAACACTAGCAAGTAAAAGTAGATCCTCACTAGAACAAAACAAAGAAAGGGAAATGACTGAGTATGCTTAATTTCCCAAGTGGCAGCCAAGAAAGGACTCACCACATTAAAGCAGGGCATGACATGGCTCTGAACCACAGCTTCAAAATGTAAGATGGAATAATGCTGAGTATATTATTCAGGGTAGGCTAAATGTTGAAATAGGCAATGTTTGAACCTTAGTGTTTAATACTACAAGTTTTTTTATTACTCATTTCACAGTAAAAAAACAAAGTTTTTCCATGTGAGGTAGTTTCCAGGCTCATTCCATTCTGGAAACTTCTTCTTCTAGGACCACAGTATCTTCTCCACTAAATCATAAATGATTAGTTTTTACAGAATAAACTTATAAGTGGTAGATATGTGTATCACCTGGTCAGAAGACCATAGTGACATAGCCACTTTTAACTGAAAGGAAGGCTGAAAATATGGTCTACATGTGTCCCCTTCAGTAAAGGGAAAGGTTTTGATAAATATAGCAGCCTGTGCCACAGAGAGTCTACAAAATCCACCAAATTCCTATTAATCACCCCCAAACTGGAGAAAAGTCAAACAACAGAGTTTTCTTCCCTTTCTCTCAAGACTAGAGAAATGTGAAATAGCTAAATAAGAAATGAATGACTGAAGATGACCCTCCATCAGGAAGGAACGGCTTCAGGGCTCTACCATAAAGTAGGAGCATAATCTGAACATTGGGAAGATCTCCCAGAGGGATAGGATACACCTCATGAAGATAGCATGAACCCTGGTTTAAAATAGCCAGGAGTCAAAATCGGGAGATATTAGAGAGGCCTGGCTTCCTCATAATGTCTGCTTACAGGCTCCACTAAGCTCCCTCCTTCCTTCTCATTCAGCCACTGGACTCAACTTCACTAGCTTCACTAACCCAAAACAAAAATAAAAACAGTGAGCTAGGACCTGGAATGCACAGGCTTTATTAGTAGGTTAGAGGAGATACAGACAAGTCTCAATAAAAAGAAACTTGAAAGTAAGTCATTCATATGCTCTATAGCAGATCCAATACAAATTCTGGGCAAGTGTCTGGTGATAACCATGAGATGAGAAAGAAGACCACGTAGCATCTATAAAACATACCACAGAGTAAGGACAAAAACACAAGAGGAAAAAGCAAACACAAGTTATCTAAGAGAAAACTATAACTTGGGGAATAAGAAAATTCCATGCATACACTGTATTATAGAAAAATATAGTAGGATTGAGAATTAAACAAAAAAGAGCTCAAAGGTGAAATCACAAGGTAACGGTGTGTTTAAAAGGGCAAGGGATCCTGTGAGGGGGGGTCCTCCTCATAAAATATTTGCCCAGGCCGTTTTCTTCAAGTGTTTTCCCTCCACTTTCATCTAGTATTTTTATAGTTTTATGTCTTAAGTTTAAATCTTTAATTTAGTGTGAGTCTATCTTAGTTAATGGTGAAAGGTATGGGTCCAGTTTCAGTCTTCTACAGGTCACCAGCCAGTTCACCCAGCACCATTTGTGAAATAGGGAATCTTTTCCCCATTGAATGTTTTTAATTGGTTTGTGAAAGATCAAATAATGCTAAGTAGCTGGGTTCATCTCTTGTTTCTTTATTCTGTTCCATACATCTACCTCTCTGTTTTCGTGCTAGTACCAATGCTGTTTTGATCACTGTTGATTTAGAGTATAGTCTGAGGTTTGGTAGCATAATTCTTCCTGCTCTTTTTTATTTCTGAATAATGTCTTGGCTATTTGAGGTCTTTTCTGATTCCATATAAAACGAAGCATTATTAAATTGAAATCATTTCCACTCAGATCAGGAACCAGGAAGGTTGCCCATTTTCTCCGTTGCTCTTTAACATTGTAATGGAAGTCTTAGCCATTGCAATTAGGCAAGAAAAGGTGATCAAGTGTATCCATACAGGGTCAGAAGAGATCAAACTTTTACTCTTCGCAGATGATATGATTGTACATCTGGAAAACACCAGGGATTCTACTATGAAACTCTTAGAAGTGATCAAGGAATACATCAGCATCTAAGGTTACAAAATCTATACTCATAAATCTGCAGCCTTTATATATACCAACAATAGTCATGCTGAAAAAATAGTCAAGGACTCTATTCTGTTCACAGTAGAGCCAAAGAAGATGAAATATTTGGGAGTTTACCTAACAAAGGATGTGAAAAATCTCTATAAAGAGAACTATGAAACTCTAAGAAAAGAAATAGCTGAA
>CAUYRH010025001.1:0-11924 GCA_963574655.1 Perodicticus potto | reverse complement strand
CCGTGCCTTCCACTTAGGGAAGAAGAAGAGCCCAGCAAAAAAAGGGCCTTGTGGCCAGACTCACCTTGGGTCTGGTTGGCAAGATCAGAACTATAGGCTAGAGGTATGATTGCTCAGAGTAGTTACGTTGCAACTAGAAATATTTTTTTTTTTTTTTTGAGACATAGCCTCGAGCTGTCGCCCTGTGTAGAGTGCTGTGGCATCACAGCTCACAGAAACCTCCAACTCCTGGGCTCAAGCGATTCTCCTGCCTCTGCCTCCCAAGTAGCTGGGACTACAGGCACTCGCCACAACGCCTGGCTAATTTTTGGTTGCAGCCGTCATTGTTGTTTGGCCGGCCCGGGCTGGATTCGAACCCACCAGCTCAGGTGTATGTGGTTGGTGCCTTAGCTGCTTGAGCCACAGGCGCCAAGCCTAGAAATTGTTTTTTTTAGTAACATCAAAAGGCACTGGTTCTGGGATTTGACAGGACTGAGTTTCCATCCTGGCTTTGCTAACTTTTTGACTGAAGTTAAAGCTTTAGAAGAGTTCCCAGGGATTACTGGGCAGTCTTCCCCTCCTCCCCCCTTGTAACCTTGACTACTTTCTTGCTAGGGAGCCACAGAAAGTGATAGATGGAGTGGAGAGAGGCTACGCTGGGAAATAAACTTTGGGAAGGTAGAAAGAAACAGTGTTCCACATCTGTGAGAGATCTGGGGAGAGTTTAGGGACAATTACAACCCTTCCTCCCAGTCTCTGACCCCAGACCCAGAGAACATCTCTGTCCACAGAAAGAAGGCCAGATGAGAAGGAATAACTTTTTTAACTTTGAAAAGAAGACATCCAACTCACCCATCCTGAATCTTATGATGGGAGATTGCTTTGTGTATATAAACCACTGGATGCCAAAAAGAGATAGTCTGAAATATTGTTATAGAAAAAGCAAATGACATTAAATGACTGGTATTTGATCCTTTGGCAAATCACAGGCTTTTTAATTGTTTGTTTTCAAAGAATTGAGGGAAGATTTCACTGAGTTGTTACCAATAGATCAATAACCCATTTTTTTGATAAAAATTTATGGGATTTTTGGCATGCAATTGAGAACAGGTTCAAAGAACCAGATTGGATATCAGAGAAATGGTGGCATGAGAACTTTAAGACTCTTTTCCATAATAAGTAATAAGAAATGCTGGAATAAATGGTCAGTATCAACTTTTTCAGAACTCTGGAAATTAAACAAAGGCTTGTAGCAATCCAGGGAGTATTTATTCAAGAAAAAAATGGCTAAGTATCAATAGAACAGTGAGGTTTTTTTGTTTTTTTTAAACTTATTTATTTCCACACACCCCTCTCTATCTCTATGGGCCTTGAAAACCAACATCTTGCAATCATGGTGAAAACCAGCACCCTCGCACTAGAGTGGTTAGGGAATAGGGTTGGAGTTTCTTTGAAGCTCCCTTCCCAGAAAATTGTCATTGTTTGACCTGGCTGGTGGTTCCCTAGACTTCATTTGTAAGGCTATCTTTATTTAACTTGACTTAGTGCTGCCCAGGGCGAACAGTCTTTACCAGGGGGTGTTTGCTGAAAACAAATCAGAGGTGATTTGTGAACACTGTAGCTACCTTAGGCAGTGAGTAAGAGTTGGGGGCAAACAATAGGCTAACCAAAAAGCTTAAAAGGCAAAGTTACAGAATGGATATCCATGGGGGCTTTATAAAGCTCTATCCTAAGAATCTAGAAGGCCAAAGTATGCAGACTTGGGGTGAACCCAGAGCTGTTCACAGGCTCAGAAAAGGCCTGAGAAAGTCTGACCACTGGCTAATCTTGAGGCTCTGCAGAAGCAGAAAGTAAAGGCTACTAAGGCAGAGATGTAAATTGCTTAGCTGGCAAGTCCCAACATGCGTATAAAGCCCCTTGGCAACGATGGGAAGATTTATTAATTCCAAGCATTTAAAGAAATTTCCCTCTAAGCATTACTTGACCACTAAGCTAATCAAGCGGAGATTTCAGTGACCACAAATGACGAAGAATATAGACTTTTCAGAACTATTTCAGAATTTGCTAAACAAACAACAGTAGCAGAAAAAAAAAAATTCTTGGAGAGTGGGGAGAATCTGATTTCCAGAGTTGCTGCATTATATTATTTAAAGTGTCTACTTTTCTACAAAAAGTTGTGAGATATGCAAAGAAACAAGAGAGTATGGCCCATAAACAAAAACTGAAATAAGCAAAGAACAAACAAACAAAAACCCAGCCAATAGGAACTCCCCAAAGAACCCCAGATATTGGACTTAATAGAAAAAAAACCTTCAAGTCATTTAAAATATGTTCAAAGAACTAAAGAAAGCCATCTTTAAAGAACTAGAGGAAAATATGAAAACAATGTTTTAATAATAGGGAATATCAACAAAAAGAAATTATTAAAAAAAGAGAATCAAATAGAAATTCTAGAGATGAAAATTATAATAACTGAAATGAAAAATTCAGAAAGGCTTGACTACAGTTTTGAGCTGGCAAAAGAAAGAATCAGCAAACTTAAGAAAGGTCAATTGAAATTATTCTGCCTGAGGAATAGAAGAAAAGAGAATTAAGAAAAATGAACAAAGCCTCATAGAATGTGGGGTATCATCAATTATACCAATATATACTGAATGTAGGAGAAATAGAATGGAAATATAAATTCAACATTAAATTGAAAATTCAACATTAATTGAAGGTTTCTCCTTATTCTATAGGAGAAATAGAATGAAAATATAAATTCAATATTAAAAAGTAATAATATAGGGTGGCACCTGTGGCTCAAGGAGTAGGGTACTGGCCCCATATACTGGAGGTGGTGGGTTCAAACCCATCCTGGCCAAAAACTCAAAAAAAAAAAAATATATATATATATCTATATAGGCTCAGAGCCTGTAGCTCAGTGGTTAGGGCACTGGCTACATATACCGGAGCTGGCAGGTTCGAACCCGGCCTGGGCCTGCTAAACAACAATGACAACTATAACAAAAAAAATAGCTGGGCGTTGTGGTGGGCGCCTGTATTCCCAGCTACTTGGGAGGCTGAGGCAAGAGAATTGCTTAAGCCCAAGAGTTTGAGGTTGCTGTGAGCTATAACACCATAGCACTCTACCAAGGGTGACATAATGAGACTCTGTCTCAATAAAAAAAAAAAAAGAAAGAAAGAAAGAAAGAAATAATATAAATTTCCAAATCTCAAAGAGCATGTCTATGTATTTCTTAGATGGACAATGGTAGTACATAAGTATCTATCTATTCATCTACACACATATATGACTCCATAAATTATATTTTTTATAACTTTAAGAATGTATAATAGAAAGTTTTGGATATGTGAGGGGTACATCATTTTTCCAAATTTATTTTGGGTTTTTAAAATGAAACAGTTAAAGAGCAATGATGGAGGACTCACATGGACCAGAGTTAATGCCGCAGCAGGCTTTGTGATCTGGGTCTGGATCAGGAGGTTCCTGGGGGCCCCTCAGGAAATTGGGAGTGCATGGGGACTGTCTCTGCAGGTGGCGGGCCTAACAGCTCCATGCCTTTGCACATACTAGCTCTGTGGGCTGTGACTCATTCATCTCCTGACCTGTTTCTTCTTGGCCTCAAAATTTTTTCTCCTTGGGGAAGCAATGAAACAAAGATTTGGAATTTGGGACTTCTTATGTTCTGATTTTAGCCAAGTGTTTTTGAAAATTCTTCCAGTGTGCCTTCTCTTTAATTTGGAAAAAGAGATCTTTTTTAAAGACTATATGAAAGAAAGAAAAAAGAGAAAGCATGAAAGATGGACAGAATTTTTTTTTTTTTTGGAAGGAAATTACTTCCAGAATGCATCTGTTTTTCTTAAAGGTTCCGTGGGAAGATATCCAGAGACACTCCTTGGTTTAGAATTTCAGCCCTCCCGGCAAATTTTGCTCTGGTGCGTATCTATTCTGCAGGACAGAGGCAGGCCCTGGATAAAGCTTACACAAACTTAGACTCTCATTTTCAGGTTTCTGGTTCATCTTAGATGAGCCCCAAACCTGCTTTGTCAGGCATCCAGAAAGACTGAATGCATTTGGGCCAATTTGGAAGGAGGAAATGGAGAATTACAGATTAAGAAGCCACTACTCTCCCACTGTGTGCAGGCTGGTTTGGTACCGAAGGCTCCTTCCTTAATGTTTTGTTTTAAGTGAAAATCACAATAAAGAATGGAACAGTGAAAACAAAACCCCTGAGTGGAAGAAAAGGCAAACTGTCCCAAGTACTGAATTACGGAACAATCCTGCCCAGGAGGAAATAAGGTTCTGTGTTTCCCTGATTCTGGCTTCCCAATATTCCCAACTTATCCTTAGTGTGATAGTTACTTTTTCAGCTTTTACTGCTAAAAAACAGAAGCAACGAAAGCCACTTCCCTCCTGAAGATAATGTGGCCAAAACACCCCACCACACTGGTGGGGGAAGGATAATCCAAGTCTTCTTGCCTGACCCATTACAGTTCAGTTAGCAGCCTTGAACTTCAGCAAAAAAGGGAGCTATCCTTTCCTCTCTTCCAATTAAGAGAAAAGGCTACTCCCAAAAGAAGAAAAGAGGAGGAAGAGGGGGAGAAAGTAGAGGAGGAGGAGAAGGAGGAGTTAGGAAAGAGAAGGGAGGGAGGGAAGGAAAGAAAGAAAATAAGTAAGGCACTGCCTTGATTCTTTTCTGAGACCAAGTCTCACTCTATTACCCAGGCTAGAGTGTCGTGGCATCAGCCTAGCTCAGAGCAAACTCTAATTCTGATCCTCTTGCCTCAGCCTCCCAAGTAGCTAGGACTATAAGCACCCACAACACCTGCCTAATTTTTTTATTTTTAGGAGAGATGGAGGGGTCTTGAAGTCTTGAGCTCACAGGAGCCTCCTGCCAGTGTGCTAGGACTTCAGGCCACTGCACTCACCCTCTGCTTTGATTCTAAATTCGTTACTTGACGATGGAGAAAACCTCCAAGCATTAAGGTGACGAGTTCAGGTTCCTTTTGCTCACCACTCTCTCTGTCCCTCTCAGAGGATTGTACATGGGAATTGGTAGCTATTAAACACTCTGTATACTAAAAAACAAAAAATTCTCCCTTTTAAATGAGAGTTCAGCTTGCCCACAGAGAAACGCTGTGATAGCCAACAGGTTCTTCTTTTGGGGCACCAGGACTGGTCCCCTTTCCTCCTCTCTGTCATGCTCCCCATGTCCCTCTGATTTCTCTTCAGCTGGGGGGTGTGAAAAACAAGCTGGGGTCTGTTGCCTTTCTGTATATCAACGACTCTCCTACTTACCTCTTGAAAACAAGACCTTTGTTTTTTCTTTTCTTAGAACAATATCTGGTGTGTGATAACAGTTTGAAAAGCACCACCCATCCTCTCTGTGACCACAGAGCTGAATGCAGCGAACCAAGACTTACAAACAAGGGCGTAGACCCAGGACATGCCAGAGGAGGAGACCCAGCAAGAAGAAAACACCGTAGCTGACGGTGGGAGGGGAGCTGAGAGCAGCCAGCCTTTCAAAACACAAGAAGCCCAAACTGAAACTCAGACCTCTGGAGTCTGAGGTTGAAGGTTTTTAAAGGTGCCTTTACTACAGATTTTAGAGAGTTCTTCCCTTACTCTGGGTATCCAAGGGTTATAAACCCAAATCCTGACAAGTTCACCAGCAGAGCATGGGGGAGGCATTTAATTGTTCTCTCGGTCTCTGCAGGGGGAAGGGTCTCAGCACCATTCAAGACATCCTTGGGGTCAGGTTTTGTGAAATCCGTGTATTAGGTTAGCCAGGCTTGCTGGGGGCTCTGAGAAAATCTGAAGAAAATAGGGCAGGAGGGAAAAAAGGCCAGTTGTTGGGTGTAATTTCCCCAATGTGGACTTGGCGAACACCAACTCCTCATCTTCCAGTATCATGGAAACGTGCGGTGAAACCTGAAGAGAAGAAGAGGCCCCCAGAGATACAAAGCTGGTTTGCACAAGTTCACAAGGGGAAAGCTGCCAGGGTGCAGCAACCCACACCCGGCCAGGGGCAGCAACCCACACCCGGCCAGGGACAGCCGCTAGAGAAATGTTAGACTGCTGGGTGAATTATTGTCTTAGTCTCATATACTATTTTAACAAAGTACCAAAAAAGAGAGGTGTGGAGTGCTGTGAGTGGGTGAGGTGGAGAGAACAGGAGGGGAAGGGGCAGTTCTGCTCTCTATCTGCATTCACTGCTCATCCTGGATAGGACCTAATGTCAAAGACTTTG
Source organism: Perodicticus potto (assembly GCA_963574655.1). Classification (NCBI taxonomy): domain Eukaryota; kingdom Metazoa; phylum Chordata; class Mammalia; order Primates; family Lorisidae; genus Perodicticus; species Perodicticus potto. The sequence continues at coordinate 5,691 of CAUYRH010025001.1, read as the reverse complement.
CAATACAACCAGCTGCCTGTTGCACCCACGTGGTTCCGTTGTTGCTATTTATGGAGTACTATAAATGTCCCCAGTGCGAGTATGAACCAGGGTGCTGAGCACTAAATATTCCTGAAAGAGCAACAGGGAGTGTTTCTTCCACTGAATGGTATCTATTAAAAACTTCAGGCAAAAGTAACATGCTGTTATTGGTTACAGATATTAACTGTATTACAGACTGATAATAATCCTGTCAAGTTCTTGTTTGGGCCAGATTACCCTGTGAGGCAAGAAATTTGGCAAGCCTGTCTTAAAAAAATTATCTCTCTTTTCTTTCTCCCTCTCCTCCCTCCAGAAGAATCTTTCCTTCACCTTCAAGGGGTGAAATATTCTGTATTTGCTCTTGCGCACTCCTGGGATTTCACAGTTTACTTTATGACGGCAGTATTAATACTGATAATGACACATTTTCCCTAAGAAACAGGAGTATCTGTTGCTTGTTCTCCTGTTCCTCATGAAGTAAGAAAGGGAATTCAGTGTGTCTGTCCTCACTTTACCAGGAGGGAAATTAAGAACACAGAAAGGAGGTGAACAAGCTGGAGGGCACATGTAATGTGGCACGGTTTCTGGAGGAACCAAATACTGTCGAAAAGCCAGTGAGTTAGTTGAAACTACAGAAACCCATGCCCAGGAGACCTTACAGTGATGACAGAACTGTTTGACCCAAGTGAAAAGAAAATATATTCATGTAAAAAAATAAAGCCCCCGCCCCCAATGCTGATATCTAACAAGCAAAGTGGATAAGTTTGGGTGGATAGAGGTTACTATGTTGGCACTCATTTCCCAAATCTTTTCTTTCCTGTGCTGACTTCTGTGCCATGAGACCATGTTCAGTGTCACAGAACAAAGTCTAGGCATTGGACTTGCAGTTACAGGATTTAAGTCTTATGTAAGCCAGTCTTCCCTGCTAGGCTGTGAGATCCTAAAAAACAAAGGTCAAAGAAGACCTTTGCATGAGGCTTGATGGCAATTAATGTTCCACAGACATTTTTTTAAATGAATGACTAATTTCCAGCAGTTCTCTGGGCAACAGAGATCAGAGACTGTAGGAGGCTCCTATCAATATGGCAGTTGCAATGGCAACTCGGGAAGTAGTGGGTAGTCACCAGGTCACAGGGGCCAGCATAGATGAGGACATTCCTTTGCCCTAGAGTAATCTTTGTCCCCTCCTCCCAAAATGAGGTGGAAAAAGCACAGCACCCAGGGTCTGATTATGGTTTTTTTTTTTTTTTTTTGAGACAGAGTCTCACTATTTCACCCTAGGTAGAGTGCCCTGGTGTCACAGTTCACAGCAACCTCAAACTCTTGGGCTCAAGCAATTCTCTTATTTCAGCCTCCTAAGTAGCTAAGATGACAGGCGCCTGCCACATTGCCTGGCTGTTTTTTGTTGCAGTTGTCATTGGTGTTTAGCTGGCCTGGGCCAGGTTCGAACCTACCACCTTCAGTGTATATGGCTGGCGCCATAACCACTGTGCTATAGGCACTGAGCCCTGATTATGATTTTTATCTTTGGAAGGACTTGTGTGTTGTTTTTCAACTATTACAGTTCCCAGATCTGAGTATAAGAGGGGCAAATGGACATTTTCTGATGTAAATTAGTCAGCCAACTATGAGTTTTGCCATTGAATAGCTTTCCGTACATGGTGTTGCCTGCCAGCTAGCGGGGCATGGGGTCTTCAAATGTTATCGACTAAGGTAAGCCTTCTATAAAAGGATCGCCTTGAAATCAGCTTAATAAAGAATTCCAAAGCAACATGTTTATAATAATAATAAATATTTCTTCATCACTCCCTTTACAGTTTTTGCCCCAGGCTTCTGCCTCTATAGTTCTTTTTCTTAATTACCCTCCTGTTTTTATGCACTAAAAGAAAACTGTATAAGACACTTAATAGAAACATTTGAAACTGACGCAACTGAAATATGGTAGTGAACTTTATAAATGTTTGGTGAGAAAAAGAAGTCCAGACCTTGCCTCTGGCATTTTTTGGGTAGGATTTCACTGACCCCCAACACAGCATAATCAGCTTTGTTAGTAATATTTAGTTCCCCTTTCTTTAAACTCACTGGGATGAGGGCATATGGGAACGGAACTTGTGGTGAAGACTACCTTGCCACAACAAGACCCCACCCCTGCTTACCTTCCGGGGCTCATAAATATGTAGAGAACGGTAAAGTGGGGCTTCCCGTACTCTGCAGTGGCCATTGCCACACCACTCCAGTGGAATGAACCGGAATGTAAAATTGACACCTCTTTTGAAATGTGATGAAGCAATGTAGAATTCAGAAATAGGATGACCACATTTTTCTGTACTATATTGCACTCTTTTGCACAATATGTAAGAGCACAACATGAGAAACCCACACAAGAAGGAAACAGAACAACTGAGGTGCTGGTTGGGCGGGCTGCAAGCTAACAGTGCAGAATAGTAGATGCCCCACCTAGCCGACATCCTCTGGCAGCTGTTATTCCCTTTCCTAGTCTCTGGTGCTCTCTCCCCTTCCTTTATTCTTTCCCATCACCCAGCCTGCAATTGCTGGGCACCCTGCCATTCTAGCTACTGGGGATGCTGACTGTGAGTGGTATGCTGGTAAAGAATAAATAACTAGCTCCTGGGTAAGGGAGGTGATGTATTACATACTAAGGTTTGGATATGGTTTGTTTAACCCCTTTCTGCTGATCTCATGTTGAAATTTGATCCTGAGTCTTGGAGGTGGGGCCTGGTGGGAGGTGCTTCTGTCATGGGGGCGGATTCTTCATGAATGGCTTAGTGCCATTCTTGGGGAGTGATTCTCACTCTTAGTTCCCAAAAGAACTGGTTGTTGAAAAGAACCTAACACCTCCTCCTCACCACCCCCTTCTCTTTTTCTTTTTCTCTGTTCCTCTCTCACCATTTGATTTCTGCACATGAAACTCCCCTTCACCCTTGCCATGAGTGGAAGCAGCCCAAAGCCCTCAACAGAAGCAGTAGCTGGCACCATGCTTTCTCTCTCTCTGTCCCCCTCTCCCATTCCCTCCCTCCCTACCTCCTTTCCTTTTTAAAGACATGGGGTCTTACTATGTTGCCCAGGCTGTTCCCAAACGTCTGGTCTCAAGTGAGTCTCCTGCTTCAGGCTCCTGAGTCACTAGGATTAAATTGTGATTCAAATAAACTTCTTTATAAATTACCAGACTCCCATGGTCAATACTGAGCTACTAACATAATGTCACAGAAAATGAACTTGGGAAAAGATGCACAGTAGCACACCATTTTACAGTGTCTCTGCCAAAGGTATACAATAGATGTAAACAGCCTCCAGTGCACAGATTATAATAACATGTATTAGTTAGGAAAAGATAGATTTTGAGTATTTATTAATGTTGTCTAAATATAACTTCTTTAATTGTACATTTGTATAATTTAATATTAAATCATGGGTGTTTCAACCAACAGCTCATAACATTTCTTTTATTTATTTATTTATATTAAATCATAGCTATGTACGTCAATGCCATCATGGGGTACAATGTGCTGGCTTTGCATACAATTTGAAATATCCTCATCAAATTGGTTAACATAGCCTTCATACCATTTTCCTAGTTATTGTTTCAAGACATTTATATTTTACATTTAGTAAATTTCACATGTACCCTTGTAAAATGCACCATAGGTGCGGTCCCACTGACTACCCTCCCTCTACCCATTGTCCCCCCTCCCCTCCCCTCCCCTCCCTCTTCTTTTTCCCCTTCTACTTGAGCTATAGTCGGGTTATAGCTTTCATATGAAAGTGTGGGTTTTTATAAATCAGTTTCTTAGTAGGACTGAGTACATTGCACATATTTTCTCCCATTCTTGAGATACTTTGCTAAGAAGAACATGTTCCAGCTCCATCCATGTAAACATGAAAGAGGTAAAGTCTCCATCTTTCTTTAAGGTTGCATAATATTCCATGGTATATATATATATACCACAATTTATTAATCCATTCGTGGATTGATGGGTACTTGGGCTTCTTAGATGACTTAGCAATTATGAATTGGGCTGCAATAAATATTCTGGTGAAAATATCTTTGTTATAATGTGATTTTTGGTCTTCTGGATATCTACCTAGTAGAGGAATCGTAGGATTGAAGGACAGGTCTGTTTTTAGATCCCTAAGTGTTCTCCAAACATCTTTCCAAAAGGAACATATTAGTTTGCATTCCCACCAACAGTGTAGAAGTGTTCCCTTTTCTCCACACCCATGCCAACATCTATGGTTTTGGGATTTTGTGATGTGGGCTAATCTTACTGGACTTACATGATATCTCAAAGTAGTTTTGATTTGCATTTCTCTGATGATTAAGGATGATGAGCATTTTTTCACATCTATAGGCCGTGTGCCTGTCTTCTTCAGAGAAGTTTCTCTTCAAGTCCTTTGCCCACCCTGAGATGGGATCACTTGTTCTCTTCTTGCTAATACATTTGAGTTCTCTGTGGATTCTGGTTATTAAACCTTTGTCGGAGACATAATCTGCAAATATCTTCTCCCATTCAGAGGGCTGTCTGCTTGCTTTACTTACTGTGCTCTTGGCTGTGCAGAAGTTTTTTAGTTTGATCAGGTCCCAGAAGTGTATTTTTGGTGTTGCTTCAATTGCACAGGTGGTCCTCCTCATAAAATATTCGCCCAGGCCGATTTCTTCAAGTGTTTTCCCTGCACTTTATTCTAGTATTTTTATAGTTTCATGTCTTAAGTTTAAATCTTTAATCCAGTGAGAGTCTATCTTAGTTAATGGTGAAAGGTGTGTACAGTTTCAGTCTTCTATAGGTTGCAGCCAGTTTACCCAGAACCATTTGTTAAATGGGAATCTTTGCCCCACTGAATGTTTTTAATTGGCTTATCAAAGATCAAATAACGGTAAGTAGCTGGGTTCATCTCTTGGTTCTCTATTCCGTTCCTCTCTGTTTTTTTGCCAGTATGATGCTGTTTTGATCACTATTGATTTATAGTATTGTCTGAGGTCTGGTAGCATGATTCCTCCTGCTTGTTTTTATTTCTGAGTAATGTCTTGGCTATTTGAGGTTTTTTCTGATTCCATATAAAACCAAGTATTATTTTTTCAAGATCTTTAAAGTATGACAGTGGTGCTTTAATAGGGATTGCATTAAAATTGTATATTGCTTTGGGTAGCATGGACATTTTAACAATGTTGATTCTTCCCAGCCATGAGTATGGTATGTTTTTCCATTTGTTGACATGTTCAGCTATTTCTTTTCTTAGAGTTTCATAGTTCTCTTTGTAGAGATCTTTCACATCCTTTGTTAGATAAACTCCCAAATATTTCATCTTCTTTGGCACTACTGTGAACAGAATAGAGTCTTTGACTGTTTTTTCAGCTTGACTATTGTTGGTATATATAAAGGCTACAGATTTATGAGTGTTGATTTTATAACCTGAGATGCTGCTGTATTCCTTGATCACTTCTAGGAGTTTTATACTAGAATCCTGGTATTTTCCAGATATACAATCATATCATCTGTGAACAGTGAAAGTTATATCTCTTCTGACCCTATATGGATACTCTTGATGGCCTTTTCTTCCCTAATTGCGATGGTTAAAACTTCCATTACAATGTTAAAGAGCAGTGGAGACAATGGGCAACCTTGCCTGGTTCCTGATCTGAGTGGAAATGAT
>CAUYRH010025000.1:0-25206 GCA_963574655.1 Perodicticus potto | reverse complement strand
CTCCTCAACTGAGAGATTTGTCGGGACTTCGATGGAGTTCAACGTCTTGCCCTGTCCATCCCGCTTCACTCTTCCTGTCTCACTGGTCCTCATCCAGACAGCGCTGCCCAGCAAGTCCACTTCCTGCTGGTGTATTTCTACCGCAGTGTTTCCCGGGAAACCTACACTGCATTGCTACCACTGTATGTTATTTAATATGTAGAATATTTTCCATGGAAAATATATTTCATTATCCTTGTGCTTGGACATAAAAATTAACTCGTGTAAAAAAAAAAAAAAAAAAAAACCACACCGCCTGAAAAAAAAAAAAAAGTTAAATTAGTAAAGAGTTGAAAAGGTTTTAGATAGTAAAAATGGCCTGGGTTTTTGTTCTGGTTTTGAGATTTACCAGGACTTCTTGACCTCTGAAATATCTTAGAGTTGCAGTTGGTGTGCGTGAGAGAAGAGAGTGTACCCAGGGAGAGAGGCGGACTGGGGGAGCCGGGAGGAGAAGTCCGCTTGGGGTAGAGACAAGTCCTTGAAAAGGGGGAAGCCGGGCCTGAGTTGCCCCATCCTGCCACAAGGGGGAGCCCGGGGTCTGTAGCCCCATCCTCGCTGGGAGGCGGGGGTCTGCGGGGAGGGGGAGGACAGAGGACCTTGAGACTCCAGAGGCGGGTTAGGAGGGGAGAGGCTGCAGGAGCTCCAGAGCAAGGAAGACGGGGAAGATAGACAGGGAGGAGTTGGAGCATGATCTGTAAACCGAGGAGTAAGAGCAGAGGGAGAGAGAGGATTTTGGTCCATCAGCCTTTTTTTTCCCTTTTTAACAGGAAATTATTTAAGTTCCTTTATATATTGAAATTAAGGCCAGGCGCGGTGGCTCACACCTGTAATCCTAGCACTTCGGGAGACCCAGATGTGTGGGTCGCTTGAGCTCAGGAGTTGGAGACCCCGTGTCTAAAAATAGCTGAGCGTGTGGTGGGCGCCTGTGGTCCCAGCTACTTGGGAGGCTGAGGCAAGAGGATCCCTTGAGCCCAGGAGTTGGAGGTTGCTGTGAACTGTGACGCCACAGCACTCTATCCAGGGTGACAAAGTGAGACTCTGTCTCAAAAAAAAAAAAAAAAAGATATTAAAATTAAAGGTCCTGTTTTCTAATTTGTACTGAGTTAAAGGAGACACCCCCAGAATGTCTCTGTTGAGGGGGTGACAGGGCCAGCTCCCCTGTCTCAGATGTCCTTCCCCTCCCTGGGTGGAAAAGAAGGCGTCCTTTGTTACCCCAAACCCAGGAGCGAAAATCGAAAAAAGAAGAAAGATGGAGAAAGGTCAGGCATCCCTATTTTTTCTCAGAGAACTTAAGGTCCCCAGGACCTTAAAAAGCCTAAGAGAGGGTCCAGCATGGACCTTGAAGTAAAAAACTAAAGGAATTGCGGTTCCGGGGCCTAGGAGAGAGCACAGCGCTAGGATGAAACCCTCTAATTAGGCGAACAAACGAGGACGTGGAGGCAGGAATAGAGATAAATAGTGAGCCAAGGGAGGTTTGTTTGAAGCTATTGAGAAACCTTACATTTATTTATTTTTTATTTTATTTTATTTTTTTAGGGACCGAATCTTACTTTATTGCCCTCGGTAGAGTGCCGTGGCGTCACAGCTCACAGCAACCTCCAACTCCTGGGCTTAGGCGATTCTCTGCCCTCAGCCTCCCGAGTAGCTGGGACTACAGGCACCTGCCACAACGCCCAGCTATTTTTTGTTGCAGTTTGGCCGGGGGCCGGGCTCGAACCTGTCACCCTGGGTATACGGGGCCAGCGCCCTCTATCACAGGTTTTGCTGATGACTTCCTAAGGTCACTTCCAGCTGTGTGTTTTTAAGACCACAAATAACATCATCCTCAAGTCTGATTTCAGCCGGTCTTTGTCCACCTCCTGGAATCCATGCAGAGCCCAGAAGCCCTGAGGAATAAAATATGTTTTTGTTTGTTTGTTTTTGAAACAGAGTCTCACTTTGTCCCCTTTGGTAGATTTGCCCTGGCGTCACAGCTCACAGTAGCCTCAAACTCTTGGGCTCAAGTGATTCTCTTGCCTCAGCTTCCCAAGTGGCCGGGACTAGAGGCTCTGACCACAATGCCCAGCTATTTTTAGGGACGGGGTCTCTCTTGCTGAGGCTGCTCTCTAACTCCTGTGCTCTCATGATCCACCCACCTCCGCCTCCCAGAGTGCTAGGATTACTGGCATAGGAATCGCACCAGGCCTAAGAATGAAAAATTAATCCCGCCCCAAGAATTCTGGCTCCTCACCCCCACTCGGTAGGCGGGATCGGCCTCTCCCACGACAGAGCCCCAGGCTGCAACCCTCTCTGCATTTCGCCAAGTCACTCCCTCTGCCCGGGACAGACAGATGACTGCGCTCCAGAGACTGGTGGGTAGGCATTTCGGTCCCTCTAATTCTGCCCGCCCTCTGGGTTAAAGATGGGGCCGTCTGAACCAGGGCTGTGTGGGGCAGGTGGGGGGTGTCTGTGCAGAATCACGGGCTCGCCCACCCTAGAGCTCCCGGGGCAGGGGCGGCAGGTGGGAGAAAAGGAGGCCGAGCGGAGGGGACTCGGGAGCACGTCGAACAGCGTCGCTTGCTGGGACCCGGAGTGCGGGCGCGGCCGTGATGATCCCGGACCAGAGGTCCCTCCTGGTCTGCAGAGATGAGCCCTAGGCTTTGGCTGAATACGGCGTGAGTGGCAGTGCAGCCTCAGAGCTGCGGAAAGGGCCGTAGGGAGAACTAGCAGCCACCTTACGGCCTCGGACCCAGGTGAAACCCTCGCAGCAGCACATCCCCCCCTTAACCCCTGTGGGCTTGCGCATGCGCCTCAGCTGCCCTCCGCCTGCAGTCGGGCGGCTCGGAGCCCCACTGTCCCTGCACTTGAGTCCAGTCCGCTCGGCTTGGCACCAGTAGGTACAGAGCGTGCCCTCACTTTTGTCAGACGTCCCGCAACACCCACTGCGCTTGCGTCTGAGCCTGCGGGGACCGAGCCGCGCTTCTGAAACGCTCTCTACGCATGCGCCGGGTCCTCAGGCCCAGCTCCGCCTTGCTCCGCCCTTCCCTCCGCGCGCATGCGCCCTGCCTACCGTCTGCAGCGCGCCGCTGACGACGGGATTTCCCCGGGACAGAAGGTCCTGACGGGTCCCTTTTCCTCCGAATGCCCGATGCCCTCCCGCGGTCGGGGAAGGTCTGAATTCCGACATTTTCCAGGCTGGGCGTTTCGGATGAGAGATTACAAACCCCCATGCACTGACAGGCGCAGCCGCCCTGAAGGGTTAACAGAGGGTATCAAACGTACAAAAGCACCGTGCTTGTGCGTACAACCGAGTTAGGTGCTGTTATCAGCGGAGCGTAATCGGAGTTCATGCCCAGGATGACCTGTGGGCCAGCGCAGGGTTACCGGGCCCGGTACCGATACCGGCGAGGCAGGGCCTCCCCCAGCACTGCAGTCCTGGCCCCTCTCTCCGTCCTCTTGCTCTGACCTGGAGTCCTGCCTCACCACCCTATTAAAAACAGCACCGTCCTGTTCCTATACTACTTACCCCCTTCCCTGCTTTAAGTCTCTGTAGCACCAGCTGACAGTGCTTATCTTGCCCCACTGGAAGGAAAGCTCCTTGAGGTCACAGATTTTGTCTTTTGTTCACTGCTGTGTCCTCAGGACCTAGAAGAGTAGGTTTATTGATCATAGTAGGGAGCAATAGATACTTGTCCACTGAATCAATAATCACCATCATAGCTAATATTTGAATGCTTACCATGACCAGACATAGTTCTCCATAAGCTTTGTTGGTTTTGTTTTTGTTTTTTGAGGGGGGAGGGAGCAGAGTCTCACTCTGTTGCCCAGACTAGAGTGCCCTGGCATCAGCCTAGCTCACAGCAACTTCTAACTCCTGTGTTCAAGTGATCCTCTTGCCTCAGCCTCCTGAGTAGCTGGGACTACAGATACCTGCCACAATACCTGCGGAATTTTTTCTATTTTTTAGAAGAGACAAGGTCTCACTCTTGTTCAGGCTGGTCTCCAACTCCTGAACTCAAGGGATCCTCCTGCCTTGGCCTCCCAAAATGTTAGGAATACAGGTGTGAGCCATGGCACCTGGCCTTCCATGCTCTTGAATTAAATAATTTTGTGTGGTCTTGGAGGCCTGTCAGCATCCCTTGCCACATGGGCTCAGCTGTCATCAAGCACTGTTACCTTGCTGATCCCTTCAGGTCTACTGTCTGAGGGGAGTTCTCATTCTGACATCGCTCCAGTGGGACAGGACTCTGGGGTTCTCACCAGGCTTCCTCCTACAACTTCCAGTTAACAAAAAAGTTACTAGGTATTACAGGAACTTGGAGGCAGCCAGGGTCCCTGTCACTCCCTGTCTTCAGGCCTGTGGCAAGGTCTTCAGTAGGACCCTGCCCTCCAGAGGCACTCCCTGACCTCCCCTACCCTCAAGCACAGCGTCTCACCTAATGGTGAATACACCTCTGTTTCTTCTTCAGCTGTTCCTGTCCCCCAGCACACTTCCTGGCTGGGACAAACACTCAGTATTTGACTGATGAGTGAATAAATAGTCCACAGATTCTGGAAATTCTTCAGAAAACTTTTAGCCAAACATCCTTCTCTCATGAAACTTGTATTTTAAGTATTCAGAATAACAATACACTGGACTGCAGGACTTTATGCCTTTTTTTTTTTTTTTTGCAGTTTTTGGCCTGGGGCTGGGGTTGAACCCACCACCTCTGGCATATGGGTCTGGCGCCCTACTCACTGAGCTACAGGGCGCTGCCCTGCAGGACTTTATATCTGCAGGACAATTTCACAGGACAAGAAAGGTGGTCTGATTTGGGGGGAAGAGATCAACAGTTTGATTTTTGTAAAGTCAAGTATTTTGCAAATGCCTACAAAGATCTGAAGCACTTCATTGTTGTGGTTTTGGGGGAGTGGAGAACTTTTGGTATACATAGAATATTGAATTTTCCAAACATGTCATTTTGTAACAAAAAAATCATCAAAAAAAATAATTTTGAGAATCCCTAAAATAATACCAACTAAATGGGATGGGGCATCAGGGTACTGCATCCCTTAAGTCTTGGTGTCTTGAGGAATTCTCCCTTCACGCTAAGAGTGTTGCACTAGTATGAAAAACTGTCCTTTATGGCTGTAGTCCCCAACCCATGGCCTGTTAGGAACTGGGGTGCAAAGTAGGAGGTGAGCGGCAGGTGAGCAAAGTGGCATCTGTATTTATAGCTGCTCCCCAATTGCTCGCATCACCTCTGAGCTCTGTCTCTGGTCAGAGTCCTCCTGTCAGATTCAATTTTTCTGTGGAAAGATTGTCTTCCATGAAACCAGTCCCTGGTGCCAAAAAGTCTGGGGACTGATGATTTATGGTACTGAGAGCAAGTTGCTCACAGGTACCCAGCTGGGGGTAGGCATCATTATTTCCAGGTCCAGGTAAGGAAGTGACATAGAGGGGGTAAGAGTAAGGGCAGCACTGGGACCAGGCACCCCAATACCTACACTGCCTCTCGGCTGCTCTCGGTGACTGCCAAGTCCCTGCACCTGTATACATGTGCCCCCCCTTTTTTTCAGAACACATAAGGTTGTATTAAGACAAAGTAATTTTTTAAAACACTTGTATTTAACTCATAGTTTAGCTTCCCAATGTCTTCTCACCATTATGCGTTCTCTCTGGCTGGAATGGGCTTCAGAGATTGGCAAGTGTTGATCTGGTAATCCAGGACTGCTATGGAGGGCTGCATCTTGTGTTATCTATTACCTAGTTGTCATATTATGTCTGAGTGAATCAGTTCCAGATCCTCTTGTGTTTGAAGGCAGGAGAGAGGAAGCTTCAGGCTTCTGGCAAGAAATTTGCAGAGGCATGCTAGATGCAAGCAAATTTTCTTTCCTGCTGGGGTGTCACATTTATCACCATCAGCCTGGGCGCCTATCCTGGTTTGCAGTTTACACTGTGCCTTGACCCTTATCCACAGCCCACGAAATACTTTTAAATTTGGGTCGTGCTAATTCTTTGCATCTAAGAATGAGGGCCGCCCACCGCTGCACTGCGCAGACATAGCAGTGGGACCCATGTGGTCCTTTTTCTTATCCTCTCCGCAGACCACACTGGTGGGAGGCAAAAGAAGGAAGCTCAGCCCAGATCCCTGGAGCCCGGCCTCTCTGCTGGAGAGTATTTCCCTGGGCCAAGTCACTGGAGTTTAGGGGCTCCTGTCCTGCTGGAGGTGGTTCTTCACGCTACTGCGGCCCCAGCTCAGGATTGTCCTCCCAGAACACAGCAGATGCACTAATTTTCTCAGGAAAACGCTGGTGAAGGATGGCTGGGGTGAGGGCGGAGTGGGGGGCCTGGACTCAGAGCAGAAGGCTTGGGTTCCTCCACTACCTGCCAGCCATGTGGTCCAGGTAACTCCTCCCCTCTGTGCCTCAGTTTCCCCATCTGCAAAGGGAGGACATCACCGCCTAGTTAAAATTAATTGCAATGCTGTGATTGGCAGGTGTGGCCCAGGGACGGAGGTGGAGGTTGTTAATTGGTCACTCTGTGCCCTCTTCTGTCTCCTCAGATTCAGGGCAGGGTCCTGCTCTTGACCGTCTGTGCAGCTGGCATTGGTGGGACTTTTCAGTTTGGCTACAACCTCTCCATTATCAATGCCCCGACCTTGGTATGGACCCTTCATGCCCACACTCAGTGAGGGGTACTGGGTAAGGACTGACAGCTGCCTGCTGTGGACCATCCCATCCACTCGTCGCATTGAGATGTCCCACAGGCTCCTGCAGGTTCAAACTGGGCTCTGCATCCTCCCCCAAAACTACATGTCCTCCTGAGTCCCTAATCTCAGCTGATGACTGCCCCTTCCGCCTATTAATGAGGGGTCAGTCTTGATGCTTCTCTCTCTCCCTCTCACGACCAAGTCCTTTCTAACTACCTGCAATCTCTCTCAATATCTCTGCCAGGGCCCAGCTCGGGTCCAGCCTCCTCAATGGCCTCCCTCCCCTTCTGGATTCCTTTAAGTTTGTCAGGCCGCTCCCTTGCCCGGAAACAAACTGTGGCCCCCCCAGTACCTACAGGAATAAAGACAGGCTCACCCACCTGAAGTTCAAGGTCACCTGGAATCAGAACCTCCTCCGTGTCCCATCTTCCCCCAACTTGGTACCAAAGCAAGCTAAATGTACTTCCCCGAATCTCCAAGACACAGCCCGTCCTCCCAGACTCCTTCCATTCCTCTGCCCCACCTGCAGAAGCAGAAGCCCACCCCAGAACCCCGTGCTTCCTGCAGCCTTCCTCCCTCCCCTGCCCTCCGGACGATGTTCTCACCCAGGTTGTGTGTCGGCGGTTTTGTGCCCATCTTTTCTCTCCTGGTTTGCTTTCAGTGTCTAGTGGTGAAACTGGGGATGATGTGATGGGAGGCTTTACACAGAGTGGTGGTGGTGGTGGAGGGGGCGCTGCAGAAACAGGACAGAACTGTGGCTCTCCTACCTTGCCTGGCCTTGTTCTCGAGCTTCGTGCCGGGATAAGTCCACCCCTCCAACTGAAGCCTTCCCTGTTTAGCGCTAGGTCTGGGAAAAGTCTGATTGGCCGGTGTGGATCACATGCCCACTCCTGGCCCAATCAGGTGGTCAGGAGGGCGGAATGCTTACGTTGGCCGGTCTGGGTCAGGTGATCATCTTTACGCGGGAACTGGGAGCTGCAGTGAGAGAACTTCCGCCAAAGGAAAGTGTCCTAGGTGGAGGTGGGGCGCTTTCTGGGCAGAAGCAGCCCAGGGTCCCTTAAGGAAAGGATGAAATGAGAGCGTTTACAGGGGGAGGGCTGAGCTGGCTGCACTGGCTTGTTTATTAGTTTTAGGCATTTGAGCAACCCTTCAGTGCAGACGGACTGGAGAGGGTTCCATCCGTCCAGGACGCCGTCAGACTTCACCTCCCGCGGGCGTTACCCAACCAGCAAAGGAGACTCCGAGGCTTAGAGGTTCCCACTACCTCGCTGAATGGTGTTTTAAAATACTATTCTGTTAAAAAAAATTATCCGATGACAGTTGTCAAAGAACAGTAAGGAAGACTTTGTCCAAAGGAAACCAAGGATTCTGGCTAAATGTCCTAACAGAACTCTTCCTTAAGTCAGGCCAAGTGAGCGGATGTCATGGGGGCAGTGCAGAATGAAAAGCTGGATTAGATTTGGGGGGGAGGAGGCAGGTGGCTCACACCTGTTATACCAGCAATCCCGGAAGCCACTGAGATAGGAGTTGAGGCCAGAAGTTTGAAACCAGCGTGGGGAACACAGTTGAGACCCTGTCTTAAAATAAAATAAAAATGTACCAAAAGGATTTGAAAAAGGATCAGATACAGAGTGAGCAATGGTCTCAATGGTCATTCCTTTTTCTATTTTGTTTTTAAGAGACAGGGTCTTGCTCTGTTGCCCAGGTTGGAATACAGTACAGGCATACCTCAATGCAGCCTCCAGCTCCTTGGCTCAAGAGATCCTCCTGTCTCAGCCTCTTGAGTCTCTGGGGTTACAGTCTTGAGCCCCCATGCCCTACAGTGGTCACTCTTGAGGGATTCCAGCCAAAGTCAGAGGAGAGTGGCCCTGGTCCCAACTTTCCTGGACACTGAGAGGTCAAAGATTGAAAATAAAAGATTATTCCGAACCGTGAAACAAAAGGAAACAGAGTATAAGTTCTGTGTGGACAATGTCAGCCTTTATTTCCATGTGGGTGCGGGTGAGCTGAACTCGAGAAGGAAGTCAGCACGTGGGTTAAGGTGGATGGGAATTTGGGCCAGGCCAAGTGGCTCATGCTATAATCCCAGCACTCTGGGAGGCCAAGGTGGGTGGATAGCCTGAGCGCACAGCTTTGAGACCAGCCTGAGCCAGAGTGAGATCTCATCTCTAAAAAAATAGTCATTGTGGTGGACGCCTGTAGTCCCAGCTATTCTGGAGGCTGAGGCAAGAGAATCGCTTAAGCCCAAGAGTTTGAGGTTGCTGTGAGTTGTGATGCCACAGCACTCAATAAAGTAACACTCTGTCTCAGAAAATAAAATAAAGGGTCAGAAGGGTAAGGCGTGGTACTTTCCCTTTTTCCTGGTTGGGACATTGTATTTGGGTGGGTCCCTCCATTTGACTCTATCAGACAGTTCCTCCCCCCAGAGGCAGCGGGCAGACACCAGACTGACAGCCATCTCACTGAGCTGGCTGGGGCAGAGGAGAGCTGACCCAACAGCTGAACCCACATTCTGTTGGGAGGTCTAAGACTGATATATCTTCTGTAACCAAGAGAGGGGTGTCCAGGTCTTTCCCAGACACAGTATTTGCTATCCACGTGGCTGTCGTCCAGTCACCTGAGGTTGCACCCTGGGGTGGGGATCTGGGGAGTCTGAACTACCTGGGTGCCAACCCTGACATGTGGTTGAGACTGTGGGCGAGCCATTTCAGCTTTCAGGGTCTGTTCCCAGTCTTACAATGAGAAAAGTAATGTGTACTTAACAGAGTACTTCGAAGGGTTGTCCCAGTCAGGGTTTGAAGAAACACTGGCACACCCGAGATAAGTCAAAGTAGGTTTAGAGACCACAAAGGAGGATTCGCAGAGGCTTCAGCGGGGCATAGAGAACACAGCAGCCAAGGAGAGCGCAGGGTGCAGATTTTGCAGCACCTTTGCTGTTAGAACCTTACCAGGTCCATCGCTCACAGCTCAAGAGGAAGCCAATTCATTGGGACAGAGGGGGTTACAGCAGAGAGACAGTTTAATATCACAAGCGCCATGCAGGGAGACATGAGGAAGTTCTCAAATCTCTTTCTATGAGAATTTGGGATAAGGATAGTTTGGCAAGCAAAGAGCTAGCCAACTGGGTCTACTGATGGGCTGGGTTCAAGGTAGCACCACAAGTGTGTGGAAATGGCATTTTTTTTTTTTGAGACAGAGTCTCACTATGTTGCTCTCGGGAGAGTGCTGTGGCATCATAGCTCACAGCAACCTCCAACTCTTGAGCGTAAGTGATTCTCTTGCCTCAGCCTCTGGAGTAGCTGGGACTACAGATGCCCACCACAACGCCTGGCTGTTTTTTTGTTGCAGTTGTCATTGTTGTTTCGCTGGCCCAAGTGGGGCTTGAACCTGCCAGCCTCAGTGTATGTGGTTGGCACCGTAACCACTGAGCTACAGGCGCCGAGCTGTGGAAATGAACCTTTTGTGCCAAGTCAGTTCCTTGGTATGAGATAGATTGAGCAATTCACTGGAGTGTAGAGAGAGGAAAAGACCTCAGAAAGTGGCTTTAGGCTTTACAAGGTGATGTAGGAGTAACTAAGACAGTTAAGAATCTTCATGACCATCAGCTGTGTGACTGCTGAGCAGCTGTGCCAGGAAAGCAAAGTAGGGTATGATGTCTGGTTATGTAGTTACATGCTCATACACTACGCCTCTGCCACGGTTCCCACCTTGTGGCCCTTTATTAATTTTATGAAGGACAGTTTCAGTACCCCAAAGGGAAAGAAAGAGCCATGTGATGAAGGGCCCCTGGAGAGGAGGGTCACAGCCAGCCTGAGGTGACCTCGTGCGGGGCAGCTGCGCATAGACACTCCACCCTCCCTCTCCCACCTCCTCTGAGGTGCTGCTGGTAAGCGGGTCAGCCAGGGGGCCCCTGATGTGGGTTGTAGAGGTGACTTCCTGGGACAAAAACAGGGTAGGAAGGGGTGACAGTGGATTCTGAGAGTGCTGTGTAATGAGAAATGTATTGGATCTTAAAGCTTCGGCATGGAGCTCCTGAAACCCTTGGGATTTCCAGGTGGGAGCACCTCTTGTTATTTGTAATGGGCCCCTTTTGGTCAGACCTGAGTTTATCTTACTAAAGTAACCTATGCTGGGGTCACTAGATAACCTCAGGATGGAGCTGGTCACCAGAAAGGGCAAGTGATCAGAGGATCAGAACCTTCTACCCCACTTGCTGACCCCTGGGAAGGGGAGGAATGCTGAAAATCTTTTTTTCTTTTCTTTCTTTTTTTTTTTTTTTTGGAGATAGAGCCTCAAGCTGTCACCCTGGGTAAAGTGCTGTGGCGTCACAGCTCACAGCAACCTCCAACTCCTGGGCTCAAGCGATTCTCCTGCCTCTGCTTCCCAAGTAGCTGGGACTACAGGCGCCAGCCACAACACCCAGCTATTTTTTGGTTGCAGCCGTCATGTTGTTTGGCGGGCCCAGGCTGGATTTGAACCCACCAGCTCAGCTGTATGTGGCTGGCGCCTTAGCTGCTTGAGCCACAGGCGCCAAGCCAAATTCTTTATTTTTTTTTAGAGACAGGGTCTTACTTTATCACCCCCTCGGTAGAGTGCTGTAGCTTCACAGCTCATAGCAACCTCCAGCTCTTGGGCTTAGGTGATTCTCTTGTCTCAGCCTCCAGAATAGCTGGGACTACAGGCGCACGCCATGCCTGGCTAGTTTTTTGTTGCAGTTTGGCCGGAGCAGTGTTTGAACCTGCTACCCTTGGTATATGGGGCTGGTGCCCTACTCACTGAGCCACAGGCGCCACTTTTTTTTTTTTTCTTTTTTTCCCCAGAGACAGAGTCTCACTACTTTTTCGCCCTGGGTAGAGTGCCATAGCGTCACAGCTCACAGCAACCTCCAGCTCTTGGGCTTAGGCAATTCTCTTGCCTTAGCCTCCCGAGTAGCTGGGACTACAGGCACCCACCACAACGCCCAGCTATTTTTCTGTTTTACAGTTCCGCCGAGGCTGGGTTTGAACCCGCCACCTCTGGCATATGGAGCCAATGCCCTACTCGCTGAGCCACAGGCGCCACCCCACCCCCTTTTTTTTTTTTCTTGAGACAAAGTCTTACTGTGTTGCCCTGGATAGAGTTCCTTGGCAACATAGCTCACAGCAATCTCAAACTCCTGTGTTAATGCAATCCTCTTGCCTCAGCCTCCCAAGTACCTGGGCCTATAGGTGCCCACCACCATGCCTGACTCATTTTTCTATTTTTAGTAGAGACAGGGTCTTGTTCTTGCTTGGGCTGGTTTTGAACTCCTGAGCTCAAGGGACCCACCTGCCTCAGTCTCCCGGAGTACTAAAATTATAGGCATGAGTCACCATATCCAGCCATGAATTATATCCTTTATAAGATACTGGTAAATTTAAGCAAAATGCCTTCCTGAGTTTTGTGAGCTATTCTAGCAAGGAGACCCTCAAGGAGAGGGTCGTAGCACCCCCAGTTGGTGACCGACTGGTTACTTGTAGTTGGCATCTGAAGTAGGGGAACGTGGGCACTCTTGTAGGACTGAGCCCTTTGACTCGTGGAATTTGATGCTATCGCCCGGTGGACTGTGTCAGAATTGGATTACATTGAGCTCAGGAGGCGTAGTGCCTGTTCTTGGTGCCTGTCTTGCGGGGCTCTGGACCCCGGTTAGCAGAGGACCCCCTGTCCCATCCCCAGGAGGCTGACTGGCATTTCCGTCCGCAGCACATTCAGGAATTCACCAATGAGACGTGGCGGGCACGTACGGGCAGTCCACTGCCTGACCACCTGATTCTGCTGGTGTGGTCCGTCATCGTGTCTCTGTACCCCTTGGGGGGCCTCTTTGGAGCGTTGCTTGCAGGACCCCTGGCCGTCAGACTGGGAAGGTAAGTGCGTCCAGTGTACCCTGAGTGTCTTTAATGAAGGACTTCCAGGCTCCAGGCTGAGGAGGATGGGAGAAGGAAGACGCCCGGCAGTGTTCGGCCACAGACCAGCTTCTTACCGGCCTCTTAACTCTGCCGGAGGTTTCCCCCGAGAGTCACGTTCCCAGGGAGATTGGCAGAGGAAAGAGCGTGCTCTGAGGACTCCTGGTTTCTAGTTCCAAGGTGGTCCTTGACCTTAAACAAGTATTTCCTCACTGGGTCTTGCATTCCTACTATGCATCTGATATGGTTCTTAGGCTAAAAATAAGAAAAACTGATTCTGGCTGATGTCACCAAAAATTGTAATAACCGGAGGGATGCTGGGACGGTTCGGTTCGTAGAACGAGAGGAAGTGCTTAACATGCAGGAGTGCAAAGGGCAGGGGCCAAGGTGGTGCGGAGGGTCCTGACAGCCAGAGTTGGGGCTGTCCTTCTGGAAGGCGCCTTCAGCACGCTCAGCGCCAGCTTCATTCTCTCTCCAACATTTTCTTTCAACCTTGTCTTAGTCCGTTTTGTGTTGCTGTAAAGAAATACCCGAGACTAGGTACTTTATAAGGAAAAGACGTTTGTTTGGTCATCTGTCTGTGAGGGATCTGCCCCCATGACGCAAACACCCCCCAGGAGGCCCCAAATGAAGGAGTTTGGGGGAGAACAATGGTTAATCTGGTAGGAAAAGAAACCATAAAATATAAACAGTTATTTGAAGCCGTGGTCAGGCAGAAAGGAGAGTAATTTGGGGGTGTGTTATAGGAAAAGAGAGCGGTGGTCCCGGTGGACACAAGCCCAGGTAACTAGCAGTCATTTCCATTCATATCACTCGGACTCCTTCAAACAGTTCACACACACACACACACACACACACGTCTGTGCGTCTCATCAGGGCTGGATGGAATTGCAAAGAGAGGTCCCCAGGGACTGCCCTTCTGGACGGAACCAGAGCCCCCTTGCTGTGTTCTGCTTCCCCCAAGGAAGAAGTCCCTTTTGGTGAATAACGTCTTTGTGGTGGCTGCCACGATCCTGTTTGGCTTGAGCCGCAAAGCAGGCTCCTTCGAGATGGTGATGCTGGGGAGACTGCTCACGGGGGTCAGTGCAGGTATGGGGGCGTCTCATCCTGCCTCACTGTTCCTATTCATTCACAATTCCCTTTATTTCCTCTATTCACTGATTTATTTCTTCCCTATGCCTCACCTCTTTTGCAAAATGATGAAATATGGTTTACATTAAAAGGCTCACATAAACAGGCATTTAAAAACAGGTTTATAAAAATGAAAAAGTTATACAGAAGTAGGGGAACAAACATCTCCAGACTAGTGCTCACAGAGGCCTCATGTTTGAGCAACACTTTGCCAAGAGTTTCCCGAAAGCCGAGGTGTAAAGGGATAGAGGGCGAGTTCTCTGATCTTCCCTACAGAAACAGAACAGGCTGGTAGGAATGCCTCCCTTTCTGGGGCTTGTGTAAAAGAGTAGAATTTTGAAAACGTCTGCATGCGCTTTGGGGGGCTCCAATCTACAAGTCACCTCTTGACCTTGAACTGTTATACAGCCAGGTGTTGATGTGTCTATTAGATGTCTATACCTGTGAAACAAACTACCCCGAAATTTAGTGGCCAATAACAACCAACGTTTATGATCTGACAGTTCTGTGGGTCAGGAACCAGGTGTGCTGAGGAATCTGAGAGCTCCTGGCGCAGGGGTCTCACTAGGCTGTGCTCAAGCCGTCAGCCAGGGCCGCAGGCGTCTGAAGGTGTGGCTGGGGCTGGAGGCTCTTCTTGCCCAGCAGCCCCTCCCAGGCTGATGGCAGGCGGTCTCAGCTCCTGTGGGTCTCCCCTTGCGGGTGTCCCCCACATGAGTGATCAGAGAGGGAGAGAGGCAGAGAGAGCACAGGGGGACGGCCTCCTTTCCCAGTCACATGCCATTGGTGTTTCCACATTCCAGTTGTTAAAAATGAGCGGCTAAGGGCAGCCCACACTCCAGGGGAAAGGAAGCGGTAAGGCTCTGTTTTCATGCCCCGAGGGCCCAACAAAGAAGGACTTCCCTCCCTAAACCATTCTAAGAAGAGCCTGGGCACCTGCGGGGCACCTCGTCAGCTGCCTTCCTCTCTGTTCCCTCTGCCCGGCTTGCAGGACAGGGGCAGGTCCTTGATGGGAGTTGTCTCCTGGCCTCAGACGTTGAACTGTTATACACCACGTCCCTGGCACATGCAATACATGTGGGGGTGCGGTCGCATCCCCTTGCAGCATTCCTGGGTGCATGAAGCCCAGACTGTGGCCTTCTAGGTTGTGCCCTTTGTCACCAGCTGGGGTGCTCTCCAGTTCTCTGTGTCTCCACTGGCTGTGCCGGTGCCAGGGCTTCCCTGGGGGAGCCAGGATGAGGTGAGAAGAGGTCAGTGGCAGCAGTGACGTGAGAGCTGGGCCCGTGGGAGTGCCCGGGCTGCAACCCTGCCCTCTGCCTCTCCCTCCCCACATAGTCAGCGCCCTTCACACTCAGGTGCCAGTGACAGGACCCAGGAAGATTCCGTGAAGCTGTGAGCCTGTGCCGAAGGACCGGGAAGGAAGCTGATCTGAGAAAGACAGCACGGTTCTCAGAAGTCTGAGGGGTGGGAGTGGGGGCTCTTCCGGTGCCATAAGTGACCCTGCCCTGCACGTGTCCAGGTGTGAGCATGAGCGTCCAGCCCATGTACCTCGGGGAGAGTGCCCCCAAGGAGCTCCGAGGAGCCGTGGCCATGACTTCAGCCATCTTCACAGCTCTGGGTGTCGTGATGGGGCAGGTGGTTGGACTGAGGTGAGAGCCCCTCCCCCACACGTACTGAGTGGTGTCAGAGGTGCCCAAGCAGACCCTTTTGCACCTGGGCCTCTCCCCTACCCCCAAGGGGATTAAGGCTTTGTTTCTTTGCATGCTGGCCCCAAGCCCCTGCCCATATGCATCCAGGCAATGTGCAAAGCGGAATTTAGGCGGTGTGAATCCCCTTTTTCCATCCTCTCCAGATCAGGGGGCAGACAGCAGGTCTTGCCATAGGTGAGGGTAATTATTTGGGATTTTTAAGGGGAATGTGCCCTGGTCACCCCAGAAGAAAGAGGAAAGGGCAGAGCCTAGAGCCATGGGCAGATGAGTTGCTGGGGATGAGATGTGTCGGCAGCCCTGCCCTCTCCTGGTCCCTGCCTGGGTGAGAGGGGTCTTGATGTCCGTCCCCAGAGCTGGATAGGACGAGGCACAGGGCAGTGCAGACCCTCTGCAGGCAGGTGGGCGGGGGGCTGGAGGAGGGCCCAGGGGCAGAGACCGGTAGGGCTGTGGTAAGGGACTTCATGCCCGGCTACTCCTCTGCCTCCCTAGAGAGCTCCTGGGCAGCCGTCAGGCCTGGCCCCTGCTGCTGGCCAGCTGTGCGGTGCCTGGGGCACTCCAGCTCATCTCCCTGCCTCTGCTCCCCGAGAGCCCACGCTACCTCCTCATTGATCGTGGAGACCCCGAGGCCTGCCTAGCAGGTGAGTGTTGTGCCCAGGAGTTCCACAAAGACCACGCTGCCAAACAAGCCCAATTCACAGCAGAGCCCTTTACTGAAGAGCCGGCTGGCGACTGCCTCAGTGTCCCAACATGGGGTGTCTGAGAGCAGCCCCGAGTGCTTAAGGGGTCGGGTTTTTAAGGCTTGGTCTGCATCCTGGTTGGCACACAGACTGTCCAGGTGCATTTGGGTGGGGTTGCAAGCAAGCATTGTACAGAAGCAGAATTTTGTGGTTAGTTAGCCATACGTCATACATCTTTGGTTTAATATTTTTCCCTCCACACATCTTAGTTTCAGTACTTTCCCCACCTGGTATTCTTTAAAGGTCAGTCCAGGGACAGTTGGTACTTCCTGGTCCATTTCCCAGGGCGTTAGCCAAGCAAGAAACTGGGAATGAACTAGAAGCAAGAAATCAGTTAGTACTTTCTCATTTATCTTGGGAGTGAATGAGACTTATTTCATTTCATTTGAAAGCCTGCAGTCTGGAAATTTGCTAGAAGTTAACTGGTATTTTTCTAGCCTAGGCCTGACACCTTCCTGTCTTAGCCTAGGCCCACTAGGCCTATCAGTGAGTCCCTGCTTTGGAGCTCCCAGACCCCCCGGAGCAAGGAGTGTCCCTTACCAGAGTCCCTGGGTCCCCATTTCTTGCCATTCTTTTCGGGGAAAAGCTATTCCTCTCCTTGTGCCTGGATTTCACAGTCTATCCATACCTCCCTACAGATCTCTTTATCAAGGAACTGTCCTAAATGCCAGGCAGGGGGATGGATCAGACCCGGCCTAGTTAGTGCTCTGTGGGGTGGGGCAGAGGAGGGAGGCTGGAGCGTACACACTCACGCGCACACAGATGGTGAAACACCTGTGCAAGCCTTCCCTGCCCAATGCCAACCAGGGTGATGATGTTCTTGTCGATTATGACTAAAATAAAGATGCCCAAGGACCCAAAGAACAATCGCAAAATCCTGGTTTAGAACAACAATCATTTACTGCATCTTTTACTCATTTACCCACCAGGCTGCCTGCACAGCTCTGCTAATCTCAGCTGGGCTGGCTCACGGCGCTGGGGTGTCAGCGGAGAATGGCCGGTCCCAGCCGGTCTGGGCTGGGCTGGGCTGGAGCAGCTCCGCTCTGCTTTCTCCTCCCTGCACCCACGAGCCCAGGAGTGTTCTTATTATGAGGACGGCAGAGACTCAAGAAAGCAAAGCCAGCTGCATAAGCACTTTCCAAACCTTCGGCCCCCTCGTGCCCGGGGGAGTCATGCTGCTGAGTCCAGTGTCAGAGTTGGGGAAACTGGTGGCAAGGGGCGCAGGTTCAGGGAGGGGTGACGCCCGCCCGGGCCAGTTAATGTGCTTTTCTCAGTTCACCATCATGGCCACGGTTATTATTTGTGTTTCTCCCTGGGAAAAATATGTTTAATCCCATCCCTCAACCCTCAGAGTCTCATCAAGCATGGCATGAGGCCTGAGGGTCCAGATTTTAAGGTCACATTAAGTCCACATGTGCCTTTTCCTGATCTAGAGCCCTAGGATTTCAAAAGACAAGTCCTCTTCCCCTCCTGCACGCAGCATACAGTGGTGCAAAGTGAGACAAGGTAACCAGAATTAGCTTTCTTTTCAAAAAACGTGGAGGCAACAAAGGCATACAACTGTCACTGATAACATAAGCGTCCTGAAGTGGCCCCTGGGAAAACACTGCCAGATCCTCCTGCCTTGGGAGTAAGGGGTGTTCCTTGGTCAAGTCCTGGCTCTGAGCCCTGGAAGGGGTTCCCAGGCTGTGGGGCTCCATGGTTCTTGCTGCTGCCCTGTGAAGTGGCTTTCTTTTTCTTTTCTTCTTTTTTTTTTGAGACTGAGTCTCACTTTGTCACCTTGGGCAGAGTGCCGTGGCGTCACAGCTCACGCCACCTCCAACAACTGGGCTTAAGCAATTCTCTTGCCTCAGCCTCCCAAGTAGCTAGGACTACAGGTGCCCGCCACAATGCCCAGCTAGGCTTTCTTATTCTATCACCTTTCTTGATACCTTCTGAAGAGACCATTGCAAGACGTGCTGCTCTTGATGGGTAAGCCAATTCCTTATTCTTCCTCTGAGAGTCAGGCACCTCAGTCTTTATATTTCAAACTATTCTGGTCTCTTTTTGTCCCAAACTGGCAGCGCTTTTGCTAATACAACCTTGTCAAAAACAATGTGAGTTCCCTATGTATTTGATTTATGTGCCAATGAGCCTCATCCCCAGTTCTTTTTTTTTCTATTAAGTCAAATACATATAGATCATGAATACATTCATGCATATGTGGGGTACCATGTGCTGATCTTTTTTTAATACAATCTGATGTGGTTAGATCAAACCAATCAACATAGCTTTCACCTCATTTATTTGATTATTGTACCTTCCCCAGTTCTTTTTGAGACAGGCTTCTCTTTAAGACCTAATTGCTAGTGCCTACCCAGTCCAGCTTAACTGCCCTCTCCCGCCAGGAGGCTTTAAGCCACACCCTCGACTTGGTCTTTTTTCTGCATCCTTGGCTTCCTGCCCATGTTGTGGATTTGATCTTTGCCCTCATTCTTGGGCTATAACTTAATTTGAGACTCTTTTGCTAGATGGAGAGGCTAGAGTTGAGAACTTATTTTGTTTTTAATCCAAATTTATTGAATATATTAAATTTACTTTAATTTAGTTCCCCTGCAATTCCACTTGCAAACTAGTCAGGTCTCATGACTTATAATAGGCTTAGGATACTCCGCTAAAAGCAACCCGTGGGTGCGTGCAACATCACCTCTGCTGAGGTCCATGAGGTCGGTTTTCTTTGTTTGATGTTGCTGCACTACATCACATGGGTTTTCATTTTTCAACCTCCTCAGTGTCCTCTGCTCATTTTTTTTTTTTTTTTTTTTTGTCCCAGAGTAGCACTCTGTCTCCCTGGGTAGGGTGCTATAGAGTCATTATAGGTGTAGGTCAAAGCAACCTCAAGCTCTTGGGTTCAAGTGATCCTCCTGTCTCAGCCTCCTGAGTAGCTGGAAGTACAGGTGCCCACCATAATGCCCAGCTCATTTTTCTATTTTTAGGATAGAAAGAGGTCTCGCTCTTTCTCAGGCTAGTCTCAAATCCTGAACTCAAGCAATCCACTCACCTCTGCCTCCCAGAGTGCTAGGATTACCGATGTGAGCCACTGTGCCTGGCTCTGTTGGGTTTTCACAGTCCTTGCCACTGGTGGCACCTACTCCCTGGTCCAGTTTCTCCATGTGTTTCCTGTTGTTAATGGACACAATCCTGATGTCTCAGTGGCAAAGAAAAGCCATTGTGCAGCTTCAGCCTGAGTTCTCTGGGGTTGGCTGACCTAGGCCGGGTCTGGGTGGAGGGCTCAGCTGATCTTGGTTCCTCCTGCAACTGCTGGTCAGCCGGGCGTTGGCTGATCAGGCTGATCCCAGTGGGAGTGGCTCGGCTGGGCCCTCTCGTCCTCAAGTCTCTTGTCATCCTCCTGGGACCAGTGGGCTAGCCTGACATGTCCTTATGATGGTGACAGAGGAGGACGTAGAGGTGAGCAGGGCTTCGGCTGGAACCCAGCATGCCCTGATCCTGTTGGCCAAAGCACACGTTGTGGCCGAGCCCAGTGGCAGGGTATAGACAAGGCTTGCGAAAAAATCACATAAGGAAGAGCATGGATGCAGGGAGGGGAGAAGGATTGGGGATGAAAAGGGCAATTTGTCTGATGTGTCCACAGAGTCCCCAGTTACTTTCTAAAGGCGTTTCTCGTTTGTGGTGCTCTTGACCCTCCCAACAGCCCTGGAGGTGACAGGGACAGAAAGGTCATCCCCCTCTGACTGAGGAAGCAAACACAGAGGGAGACAGAGGCAGAGACACAGGGAGGGGACCTGCAAGCTCACACTGGGGGACCCGAGAGGGGCGGGGCCCGGGAGCTCAGCACCCTCTTCTGCACAGCACTACAGTGGCTGCGAGGCTCCAGGGACGTGTCGGGGGAGCTGGAGGAGCTGAAGGAAGAGCACACGGCCTGCCAGGACCGCTGTGCCTGGCGTCCATGGGAGCTGTTCCAGCATCGGGCCCTGAGGAGGCAGGTGACAAGCCTGGTGGTGTTGGGCAGTGCCATGGAGCTCTGTGGGAATGACATGGTGAGGCCTGCAGCCTTGGCCTTGGGGGAGGCTGCATGCTAGGCAGCCCTGGGAGCCAGGGGAGAAGGAGGGAAGCAAGGCCTCGCAGCCATCCCTGCCGGCCTGTTGCAGATATACGCCTACGTCTCCACTGTGTTCCGGGAGGCGCGAGTGCCGCAGGACAGGGCCCAGTACGCCATTATTGGGACCGGGAGCTGCGAGCTGTTCTCCGCTGTCGTCAGCGTGAGTCTGGATGGGGCGCGTCTACCAGTCTGTGGGGAGGGACCCTCAGGTGCTGGCACTCCAAGGATTGCAGTCCTCTGAAGCCATTCACTCTGGCTTACTGTTAAAACACTGTGACTTCGGCTCGGCGCCTGTGGCTCTAGCGGCTAAGGCGCCAGCCACATACATCTGAGCTGGCGGGTTGGAATCCAGCCCAGCCCACCAAACAACAATGACAACCAAAAAACAGCTGGGTGGTGTGGTGGGCGCCTGTAGTCCCAGCTACTTGGGAGGTGGAGGCAGGAGAATCGCTTGAGGCTAGGAGTTGAAGGTTGCTGTCAGCTGTGATGCCACCGCACTCTACCCAGGGCCACAGCTTAAGCCTGTCTCAAAAGAAACACTAAAACCCAAAAAAAACACTGTGACTTCAAGAGCATCTTCTGAGCACCTACTATTTGCCAGGCACTCACAGCACCATTTTGAGATGAGGAAACTGAGTGAAATTGATTGATTAAAGTCCTCTAAGAAATTCTTAGTAAAGTCATAGCTGCACAAAGGGTCACACTCCTTTCTTTTGCAGTGCGTGGTGATCGAGAGGCTGGGCCGGCGGGTGCTGCTGATGGGAGGGTACTGCCTGATGGCCTGCTGGGGCAGCATCTTCACGGTGGCCCTGTGCCTGGAGGTAGCTGGCGGTGCCGGCGGGTGGCTGGGCTGGGGACTCATCTCCACCTCACCCACCCCGTGTGCCGCAGGGCTCCTTCCCTGGGATGCCCTACCTGGCCATGGCCTGCATCTTTGCCTTCATCCTCAGCTTTGGCATTGGCCCCGGTGAGTTGGCCCGTGGGGCTCCTGGCTTCCTTCCCCTTGCTGAGGGAACAAGGGATGCCTGGGTGAACTCAGTGGGTGGGCGTGAATGCCATGTCATCTGCAAGCCCTGTGGCTTATGGGAGGCAATGGCAGCGGAGCACCAAGGGGCCCCCTACAGAGGTGGGCAAGAAGCCCTGGCTGCAAAATCCCTGTCCTTGCCCGTCCTTGCAGCCGGAGTGACAGGGATCCTGGCCACAGAGCTGTTTGACCAGATGGCCCGGCCTGCCGCCTACATGGTCTATGGGGCCCTCATGTGGACCATGCTCTTCCTGGTCGGGCTGGGCTTCCCCTTTGTGCTGGTGAGTCTGCCCTTCCCCCTGGGGGTCATGTCTTCCCTTTCTTCCCCCCTGTCATCCAGAGAACCCCAGAAGAGGTGGCCTCCATCCGGGGAGGCTGAGACTGGGGGGTGGGTTTATGTGAGCACAGTCCCTCCTCATGACCTGTCACAGGCTCTGGGGTTCATGGAACAGACACCAGGTCTTGGGGTCTCTCTTAACCCACAGGAGGGCTTGTCCCACTTCTTCTTCGTCCCTTTCCTCGGTGTCTGTGTCTGTGCAGCCATCTACACTGGGTTGTTCCTCCCCGAGACCAAAGGCAAGACCTTCCTAGAGATCTCACAGGAATTACACAGACTCAACTTCTCCAGGCAGGCCCATGGCCCCTCCTGGACAGGCCCAGAGGTCATCTGTTCCACAGAGCTTTAGTTCCAAAGGGGTGGCTAGGGGCCAATTCCACTTGTTGTCCTGGCCTCGGCCTTCGCTCAGCCCTGCACTCCTGTGTCACCGGTGTTTAGTGAGCACTCGTCACGTGCAGACATGGTGCCAGGCGCTCAGCCGTCTTGAGGAGAGTGGAGTCTAGCCTAGAGGCAACTGACTGGCGGGAAAACGATAAAAATCACAATACAAACTTAGGAAATGCAGTGGAAGAAAAACCCAGGTTGTGGTTGGAATGCTTACTATGTGTAGCAGTTGACCTCACCTAGTTTGGGAGGGGATGATCAGAAAAACGTTTTCAGAGGAGTTGATTTTTTAATCAACTTTACACAGATATAATTTCCATACAAACAATAACCATTCTTAGTATTCTTTAGATGAGTTTTGACAGATGTACAGATCCATAAAACACCACCACTGTGAAGACCGAACACTCACATCGCCCTGCAAGTCCTCTCATGCCCCTTGCTGTCAACACTGCACCCCATGCCTGGCCTCAGGCAGTACTGCCCCTCCCTATGTCACTACTGCTCAGATTGGCCTTTTGCAGACTTTGATGTAATTCCCGGCTGTGTGTATGCCTTGGTGTCTAGTCTTGCTCCAGGTCAAGTTTTCAGATTCAGGGACACTGCCGCACCTGTCAATGGAGATTCCTTTGTACTGCTGAGTGCCCATCCCCTCTATGGTGAGACAGGGTTTGTTTATCTGTTTGCCTGTTGGTGGACCTTTGGCCTTTCTCGGAATCTTGGCCATCATGAATAAAACTGCTATGAACATTTCTACACAAGTCATTATATGATGTCTGTTTTGCTTTCTTTTGTATCTTAGTTCATCAGGATGCTTTTAAAAAGAAGCACCCCAGCCTGAGCAAGAGTGAGACCCTATCTCTAGAAATAGCCGGGTGTTGTGGCAGGTGCCTCTAATCCCAGCTACTTGGGAGGCTAAGGAAAGAGAATCACCTCAGCCCAAGAATTTGACGTTGCTGTGTGATATGATGCCACTGCACTCTACCTGGGGTCATAAAACAAGACTGTGTCTTTAAAAAGAAAAAAGCAGGGTGGCGCCTGTGGCGAGTAGGGCGCCGGTCCCATATACTGAAGGTGGTGGGTTCAAACCTGGCCTTGGCCAAACTGCAAAAACATAAAAATATCCAGGCATTGTGGCGGGCACCTGTAGTCCCAGCTACTCGGGAGGCTGAGGCAAGAGAATTGCTTAAGCCCGGGAGTTGGAGGTTGCTGTGAGCTGTGTGACACCACGGCACTCTACCGAGGGCGATAAAGTGAGACTCTGTCTCTACAAAAAAAAAAGAAGAAAAACAAAAAAGCACCATAGAGTGGATGGCCTATAAACAACAGATGTGGCTCGGCGCCTGTGGCTCAACGGGCTAAAGCTCCAGCCATGTACACCTGAGCTGGTGGTTCGAATCCAGCCCCGCCAAACAACAATGACGGCTGCAACCAAAAAATGGCCGGGTGTTGTGGCAGGCACCTGTAGTCCCAGCTACTTGGGGGGCGGAGGCAGGAGACTTGCTGGAGCCCAGGAATTAGAGTGTGAGCTGTGATGCCACAGCACTCTATCCAGGGTGACAGCTTGAGGCTCTGTCTCAAAAAAAAAAAAAAAAAAAAGATGTATTTCTTACAGTGCCTGAGGTTGGAAAGTCCAAGATCAAGGTGCTGGCAAGTTCAGTCTCCTGAGGGCTTGCTTCCTGGTTCAGAGACAGCCATCTTGTCACTTTGTCTTCAGGTGGGTGAGGGAGCCTTCTGGGGTCTCTTCTAAGGGCACTCAGACCATTCCTGAAGGCTCTGCCCACATGACCTAGTCACTTCCCAAATGCCCTGTCTTCAAATACCACCCTATTGGGTTTTAGGTTTCAACATATGAATTTGGGGACAACACATTTGGTCTATACCAAGTGGGGTAAATGAATTGCTGGGTTTAATAATCAATGTATATTTAACTGTGCAAGAATGTGTTTTCCAAAGTGATTGTACTGTTTGACATCCCCACTAACCACGTGTGAGAGTTCCAGTTACTCCACATCCTGACCAACACTTACTACTGTCAGTCTTTTCAATGTGGCCATGCTAGTGAGTGTGCAGTGGTATCTCACTGTGGCTCAGTTGTGCTATTTCCCGGATGCCTAACAATATTGAGCATCTTTTCATGTGCTTACTATGGCCATTGATATGTTTTCTTTTGTGAAGTGTCTTAAATATTTTGTCCACTATTTTTATTCGGTTATTATTAGTATTTCTTTTTTTTGGAGTCAGAGTCTCACTTTGTTGCCCTCAGTAGAGTGCCATGGTGTCACAAGCAACCTCAAATTCTTGGGCTTAAGTGACTCTCTTGCCTCAGCCTCCCAAGTACCTGGGACTACAGGCGCCCACCACAGACAGCCCCCAGCTATTTTTAGAGACAAGGTCTGGCTCTGGCTCAGGCTGGTCTCAAACCGGTCAGCTCAGGTGGATACCCACCTCTGCCTCCCAGAGTGCTAGGATTACAGGTGTGAGCTACCATACCCAGCCTACTATTATTATTATTATTGAGACAAGATCTTGCTCTATTGTCTGGGCAAGCATGCAGTGGCATTATCACAGCTCACAGCAACCTTAAACCAACATCCTGGGCTCAAGTGATCCTCCTGTATCAGCTTCCCAAGTAGCCTACACTACAGGCACAAACCACCATGCCCAGATATTTTTTCTTTTTCTTTCTTTTCCCTTCCCATTCCTTTCTTTCTTTCTTTTGTAGAGATGGGGTCTCTCTCTTCCTCTGGCTGGTCCCAAATTCCTGGCCTCAAATGATTCTCCTGCCTCAACCTCTGAAAGTGCTGGGATTACAGACGTGAATCAGCATGCTGGCCACTTTTTTTGTTTTTAAATAGGTTTCAACCATTTATTGAAAAGGTCATCTTCTTGGCTTGGCGCCTGTGGCTCAAGCAGCTAAGACGCCAGCCGCGCACACCTGAGCTGGCGGGTTCGAATCCAGCCCGGGCCCGCCAAACAACAATGACGGCTGCAACCAAAAAATGGCCGGGTGTTGTGGCGGGCACCTGTGGTCCCAGCTACTTGGGAGGCAGAGGCAGGAGACTCGCTTGAGCCCAGGAATTGGAGGTTGCTGTGAGCTGTGATGCCACAGCACTCTATCCAGGGTGACAGCTTGAGGCTCTGTCTCAAAAAAAAA
>CAUYRH010024996.1:0-89094 GCA_963574655.1 Perodicticus potto | reverse complement strand
GGCTGCAACCAAAAAATGGCCGGGCGTTGTGGCAGGTGCCTGTAGTCCCAGCTACTTGGGAGGCAGAGGCAGGAGACTCGCTTGAGCCCAGGAATTGGAGGTTGCTGTGAGCTGTGATGCTACAGCACTCTATCCAGGGTGACAGCTTGAGGCTCTGTCTCAAAAACAAAAATAAAAATAAATAAATAAATGCATGCACATTATGTTCATTTAATATATGATACATTTATAATTTTTATCTTGCTTTTCCTTCTTTTCACTTAGTTTATTTTGGGAATTACTCCATGTCATCAAAATCTTTTTTTTTTTTTCTGAGACAGAGTCTCACTATGTCGCCCTCAGTAGAGTGCTGTGGCATCACAGCTCACAGCAACTTCAAACTCTTGGGCATAAGCAATTCTCTTGCCTCAGCCTCCCAAGTAGCTGGGACTCCAGGTGTCTGCCACAACACCTGGCTATTTTGTTGTTGTTGTTGCACTTGTCGTTGTTTCACTGGCCCAGGCTGTGTTCGAACCTGCCAACCTGGGTGTATGTGGCCAGCACCCACTGGGTGTATGTGGCCATGCCTACTGAGCTAAGGGCACCGTCCATGTCATCAAAATCTTTTGAAAACATAACTCTTGACAATTATTTAATATTACAACCTATACTCTGTAATTGCTCCTTTTCTTGACATCAGATTGTCACTTTCCAGTATAACATCTCATTCACATCCTGGCTCACTTCATCACCTGCAGCAGATAGCTCTGGGCAAGTCCCCTGCCGGTTATGGCACAAAATTCAATAAAATCCTATGGTATAATAAGATTCAGGTGTAAAATTCAGATGTGTCTACACTCAAGGCCAGGGATTGCCACCAGCACTAACAACCTCTCCTAAGGGGACTTCTGCCTCAGTTGAGCTCCCTCATGCCATCCCCAGCTGATTAAACCCTGGGGTGGACAACGGACCCAAGGGCCAGAGACGTTGGGCCAGGAGGGATAGGTGAATTGCTGGGTCAAACTGAGGAATCCTGAGAGGAGGAAGCAGCTTCCAGTTACCTGAAGGATGCAAAGATAAGAAGATGCAAAAGAAAAAGAAAACAACGGGCAGCACCTGTGGCTCAAAAGAGTAGGGCACCAGCCCCATATGCCGGAGGTGGCGGATTCAAACCCAGCCCCGGCCAAAAACTGCAAAAAAAGGAAAAGAAAAAGAAAACAATAACAAAGCCTTGAGGGAGAAACCACAGGGCCAAAGGAGAGAGAAAGAGAGACTAGAAATTTGAGCTCTTAACTAACTCTGCAACTTTGCTTTGATCTCCCCCAGCCATATTTGAGCTGTAATTGACAAATAAAAGTGGTACAATTGAAGGTGTACATGGTGATGTTTTGATGTAAAGTTTATACAGTGAAATGATTACCACAGCCCAGCTGATTAACACGTTCATCACCTCACATAGTTACCACTTATGTGCGTGTGTGTGGTGAGAACATTTAAAATCTACTGTCTTAGCTGGGTAGGGTGGCTCACACCTGTAATCCCAGCACTCTGGGAGGCCAAGGTGGGCAGATTGCCTGAGATCGGGAGTTTGAGACCAGCCTGACCAAAAGCGAGACCTTGTCTCCATTAAAAATAGAAAAACTAGCCAGGCATCATGGTGGGCACCTGTAGTTCCAGCTACGTGGGAGAATGAGGCAGGAGGATTGCTCAAGTCCAAGAGTTTGAGGTTGTTGTGAACATGTGAATTATGATGCCACAGCACTCTACCCAGGGTCACAGAGTGAGACTCTGTATAAAAAAAAAAAAAAAGATCTACTGTCTTAGCCAATTTCAGGTATGGGACACACTATTATCAGCCACAGTCACTGTTTGGCCCAAGAGCTCTCCAGGGCTTACTCATTTGATAACCGAACCTCCTACCTCTTGACCAACACGTCTCCATTCCTCCCACCCCTAGGCCCTGAGTTTGAATTTCCCGGATTCCACATGGAAACCAGGGAGATCTTGCAGCAGGAGGCTCACCCCACTTGGCACAAGGCCCTCCAGCTTCAACCACATCATTGCCAATGGCAGGACTTCTCTCCTTCTCCAGGCTGAATAACACTCCATTGCACAAATACAACACCTTTTTTTTTTTTTCTTGCAGTTTTTGGCCAGGCCTGGGTTTGAACCCGCCACCTCCGGTACATGGGGCCAGTGCCCTACTCCTTTGAGCCACAGGCGCCGCCCCTACAACACTTTTCTTATTCCTTCATTCACCCACCTACTTAGGCATAGGTTGTTGGCTATTGTGACTCACGCTGCAATAAACACGGGAGTGCAGATATCTCTTCAAAATATGCTTCTCTCCTTTCCTTTTTGCCACTTGATCTTGAGGAATTAACATAACCCCTTTAAATTTCCTTGTTCTCATCTGTAAATTGAAGATAGTAACACTTACCTCCATAGGTTTTTTGGGGGGGAAGATTAGAGATAGAATCTGTGAAGTGTATATAACATAACAGGACCTCACCTAATGGTGGCTGTATTACTGAAGTCTTTAAAAATACTTCTAAAACGTATTTTTTAGCAAAGGAAATAAGTATAGTGTAATCTTCTAAAATCATGACTTATAATAAAGAATAGAATATACAACGAAAATAAGGCACTCATACAACACAAAAGTTGGATTTCACGTTCTTAAGACATAATCTGTTTTAATCACCCATGTTTATTACTCAGTACATGGCACAGTGGCTGGAAAATCTTAAGTGCTCAATCATCTTTCCATGAATAGCTTCAAAGCAAGATTTTTCTTTAACTCAACTACAGCTCAGATACTTACTGATAGAACATTTTCTTTTTTTATTTATTTATTTATTTTTTTTTTTTTTTTGAGACAGAGCCTCAAGCTGTCACCCTGGATAGAGTGCCGTGGCATCCCAGCTCACAGCAACCTCCAATTTCTGGGCTCAAGCGAGTCTCCTGCCTTCGCCTCCCAAGTAGCTGGGACTGCAGGCGCCCCGCCACAACACCCAGCCATTTTTTGGTTGCAGCCACCATTGCTGTTTGGCAGGCCGGGGTGGATTCTTTTTTTTTTTTTTTTTTTTTGAGACAGAGGCGCGCTTTGTCACCCTCAGTAGAGTGCCGTGGTGTCAACCCTCACAGTAATCTTAAACTCTTGGGCTGAAGGGATTCTCTTGCCTCAGCCTCCAGAGTAGCTGGGACTACAGATGCCCACCACAATGCTGGGCTATTTTTAGAGATGAGGTCTTCCTCTGTCTCAGTCTGGTCTCAAACCTGTGCCCTCAGGCGATCCACCCGCCTCGGCCTCCCAAGTGCTGGGATTATAGGCATGAGCCACTGCACTTGGCAGATTAATCATTTTCACTCATGGCATTGCCCTGCTGTTGTGACTCACTGAGCCCCACGTATGTGATGCCACTGCAGCAACTATAATTTCACATTGAAGGGTTGGGATTTATGAGGTCATTTTTCCTTCAATCTTTCCCCCTGTTCTTATTTGTTCTCATTTGCTTTCCGGTTTCCACCATTATTTTACAGGCAAGCAAGATCTCACCAACCAACCAAATAAACAAACAAGAGATCTTTCATAAAAGAAACTTCCCACTGTTACCCACTCCCTGAAATCTAGCAAGAAGACCAAAAAAAAAAAAAATCACAAAAGAAATTAAAATTTTTAACAGGATACAAATATTGAGATATTTAAGTGAAAAGGTTTTGAGAAGTCCTGCCAATAACTCTTAACTAGAGGCAGAAAGATCCAGACAGGGGAAGGAAAGGGAACACAGCTTGGGCAGATTTCCATCCTGGAGGGTCTGAGTTATGGTAGACACCTGTGGCGTTTGTCTTCTCAACAAAACACTTTACACTGGAGAATTGGTCTTCACAGAGACTCCCATGGGACTGTCCATGGGATGGGTACACAACCCATCCCGTCCTATCAAACCACCCTAGCCGAGTTCACATGATGCAACTGGCATTGACCCAATCGAGTCCAATCACATTTCTTCCCAGAAACTTGATATATATAACATGCTGGGAAAGGGAGGGAGCACCTCGCTTTTGCACTGTGAATTGTAACATTATACATGGGACTGGGCAAATAGCAACCGTCTCTCCAGCCATGTAGGATGAGCATATTTGCATAAGAAGAGAATAAGGCCAAATGCAAAGAGAAGCAGAGGCAGACATAACCTGAGAAGAAAAGTGGGAAATAGAAAAGAATGGAGATGACATGATGAGCCACAGGCACCGCCCTGGCCAAGGTTTTAGAAAGAGAAGTTAACTCTGTTCTCTCTCTCTCATGCACATGAGGGGGAGCGGGTCTGGGAGGAGCTGGGTCACCACCAACAATGGAGGAGCCAGGAGCAGAAAGGGGAGGAGGGAGGAAGACATGAGGAGATGGTCAATGGCCACAAACTTTCAAGACTTAAGTAATTCCACTAAAAAAAAAAAAAATCACTAAATATTGATGCCAATGTATTTCTTTGGAAAACCAATATTTTTAAAAGATGTGAGTCTTGTAGCTGTGGGGATATGAAGAGAAACAGACACAAGATTTAGTTGAAATCATGAGGACTTTGGTCTTGCATAGGTCCTGGAATTGGATGGGGACTTAACCAGTTATCTGCAGTTTTTGGCCGGGCCTGGGTTTGAACCCACCACCTCCAGCACATGGGGCTGGCGTTCTACTCCTTTGAGCCACAGGTGCCGCCCTTTAAACAGTTATCTGGATCTCACAGTTATAAGTGGCTTTGGAGAACAGCTGGGTTACAGATACGAAAAGAAACAAAGGAGATTCCACATACTCATACAAAATGTTCCTAGAGGAGAGAAAAGCAAACCAATAAAACTGGCACCGAAAATTATTCAAAGATTTCAAAGAAGGAGATTCTCCTGAAAGAAAAGATGTAAATCTTCAGGTGAAAACAAAATGTCAAGAAAAAAGCAATGAGAGTTCAAGATCTATCTAGACAAAGTAATTTCAAGGATAATAAATGTCTTGCAAGCATCCAGGCAGAAGAAACTTGTCACCTTTAAAGAGGAAAAATATGTAGTCAGCCGGCCTTATACTTCTATCCACAGTAACACTAGATGAACAAGATAAAGGGACAATGTTGGGAAGAAAGAATACATCACAAGAACTGTTAACCCAGACAGGGTGTGCTGGGGAAACACATTCTTAAAAATGCGAGAACTTTGTAATTGCCTGAGGCAGTGGCTCAAGCCTATAATCCTAACATTCTGGGAGGCCAAGGCAGGAGGATTGCTGGAGCTCAGGAGTTTGAGACCAGCCTGAGCAAGAGTGAGACCCCCGTCTCTACTAAAACTGTAAAAACTGAGGCAAGAGGATCACTTGAGCCCACGAGTTTGAGGTTGCTGTGAGCTATTAGATCACAACACTCTACCCAGAGAGACAAAGTGAGGCTCTGTCTCAAAACAAACAAACAAAAGAATATACAGGTGAAGAAATTTTACAGAGATAGATCAATATTGTATTTGGTTAAACAGAAAACTAAATCATTATTAGTAGGATATCTATTCCTCCTGGATAATGCAATGATATGCCCATTAGATGGATAATATGATAGTATGAAGGAAATGCATTTTTATTCTTTTATGCAATGAAAAAATAAGAATTTGTCAATAATAGACTAAGAAGAAAATTCCAAAACGTGTCAACAAATAAGCCAAAGATTTGGAGCTGACTGAATTGATATGTCCCCTTCCTCCCCAGGTTCCACTGCTGTGATTTAAAAAAGCCAAAGACAATAAAATAGTAGAGTGCTGGAAAGCAAAGAGAGAAGGCAGACCATAAAGTTAGAAGTAATCATGGGAGATAGAAAAAAATTTGTAGGACAAATAAGAGGGAAATATAGCCCAAACTATCAGATGCAAGCGAGTTTCCCCTGAGAATCCTGTGGAGAAACTCTAATCTCCAAGTCAACAAATCCAAAACACTGGGCACACCAGCTCCAGACCTAACCTTGGAGAGGGTGTGCTGCTTTCACTTTCTTCCTCTAGGAACCAGCTGCCACACCACTGAAAGCACAAGCCACATAAAAGAGACAGGTGGAGGTCCCCGGCCAGCAGCCAACATCCCTGCCAGCCATGAGCGGGAGCCACTGGGAGGTCCACCCAGCTGACATCCCAAAGGAACGCAGCCCCAGCTCTCGCTCCCATCACCAGCAACAGAAAACCAGCCCAGCTCAGCCCAGCTAACCCACAGCATCATTGGAGATGATGAAATAGGCATTGTTGCACTAAGTTTTAGGATTATCATGCTACCATAAGTAACAAAAACAAGGCCGCTGGGGGCAATCATAGGTAATTCATGAATCTCATTGGAATCTTTGGGGCATTTGAACGCCATCCTCTCTTTTTCTCTTCCCTTCTCCTTCCCTTTTCCGTCTTCCTTCCCTTCCATGGAGACTTTGAAGCTAGATTTCTACTTGTAGTCCTACTAGCATCAAAGTGAGAGAGGAGAAAAGGCTTTTCCTGTCATATTCCAAAATGTATGCAACTCCAAATGAGAAATTAACTCCTGTAAAAGGGACAAGAAATTTTAAAAATGTATGAACAATGTGAAATATTTAAAAACAGTTGCCAATTTAAGTAGGTTAAGGAAAAAGTAAAAAAGAAGAATTTATGAATACATGGAGCTTGAGATCAATTCCATCCAGTAGTGGGGAGGCCCTTAGTGGCATGGAATGATGTTTCCTCCCCCACAGAGCTCTCTATTTGATTCTGCAACAAATAATGTGTCTATGTTTATTATTCTAAAAACCGGGTCTTATGGGGTCAGATTCATCTAATAACAAAGCACAAAACATGTAATTATAATTAGAGGGTAGTTTAGTATGTAAATGCTCAAAACATTGCTAATGTAAAAAGGCTTGTAACTAATAAATATCAAGAGCTGAGAAGGGAAGGAATGTGAGAGATAGTGAAAATAAATAAAGTCCCCATTCTCAATGGAAGGAATCAAGATACAGAAATATAACTGAAAGTTTCAATTATAGACAGCAGAAAAATGAAATGCGAAAGTCTTTTTATCTTATTGTATTATATTTTTAGAGACAGTCCTGCTCTGTCACCCAAGCTGGAGTGCAATGGCACCATCATGGCTCCCTGTAGCCTCAAACTCCTGTGCTCAAGTGACCTTCCTGCTTCAGCCTCCTGAGTAGCTACGACTACAGGCATGCACCACCACACCTGGCTAATTTTTCTATTTTTTTTTTTTTTTATACAAATGGGGTCTCAATATGTTGCTCAGGCTGGTCTCCTAGGGTCAAGTAATCTTCCTGCTTCAACCTCCCAAATTGCTGAGATTACAGACACGAGCCACCACACTCGGCCAAATTTTAAAAGGTATTTCTTGAAAGTGGTGTAACTAGATCCGTGAACAAACTTCAATAACACCAATATGTTTTTTATAGTCCTCTCCCTTAACTAACGATTTGAGCTTTTGAGTTGTTCACCAGAAATAATGGACTTTCTGTGAGACAAAGGCATTAGACTCTGAAGGCTCCAGGGAATACTTCCTGCTGTAGGACTTAACGTCCCCTTCTCTCTGCCCCAAGGCCTATAGCCCCTCCTCAAAAAGCCCTGTTCTCTGTCGGTCAGAGAGACAGATTTGAGGCAGTTCCTCCCATTCTCCTGGGAAGACTTCTGTTGCATTAAAAAAATTCCTTTCTTCCTTGGCAATCCTCACTGTCTCAGTATTTGGATCTTGTGTGACGAGTAACTAGACCAAGATCAGAACCCCATTGCAATTTTGACAACATTGGGACTACAGAGTGTGTCGAAAGACAAAATTACAACAAACTTAGCTTAAAGATCTGAATTAGATTTATCTCAATCTGTAATCAGGCAACACTTCATTCCATAAAATAGAATAAGCATTTCACCGAGGAGCCGAAGAGGTTGGCTTTATAAACAAAGAAGGGCTGAAGAAAGCAGAAGCAAAGAACAATTGTTTGTTCCCTTTCAAACTCAGTTTTCCTTGTAAGGCAAGGACAGGAAGACAGAACAATAGAGAAATAACTGATTAGTTAACATCAAGTTAAATCGGGGTACCTTTTTCTGTGTAAAATGAAGAGGGAACTTCATTTTCCTGCTGACTGAAGATTTCAAAAAGAGAGAGAGAGGATCAAGTAATATAATATAAAAAGTCAAGGGGTGGTGCCTGTGGCTCAGTGGATAGGGCGCCGGCCCCATATACCGAGGGTGGCGGGTTCGAGCCCGACCCTGGCCAAACTGCAACAAAAAATAGCCGGGCGTTGTGGTGGGCGCCTGTAGTCCCAGCTACTCGGGAGGCTGAGGCAAGAGAATCACCTAAGCCCAAGAGCTGGAGGTTGCTGTGAGTTGTGTGTCGCCACGGCACTCTACTGAGAGTGACAAAGTGAGACTCTGTCTCTACAAAAATAAATAAATAAATGAATAAAAGTCAAATATGGTGGTATTAAAGTTTATATGAAAAAATTGGGAGAGGATAGCAGGGAAAAGTGAGGGCTAAAAGAACAGAGGCCTTCTCCGGGAGGCTCCAAAGACACACCTGTCACGTCCTCCCTGTGGTGACTCAGCTCTTAGGAATTTATAGAAACTTACCTTCCTGGGACCTGAAAACGAACCCTCGCTTCCACTGCTGTGAAAGCCCATGGTTCTGTAAAAGCCAGAGACCCCTTCCCTGGCTTGATTCAAACCGACCAGTGAGAAAGGTACCCCTGGCCCCAAACTTTTGATTGGAGATAAAAAGGAGAAGACTGAGCGGGTCGGGGAGCGTGGCCACTTTAGAGTCTGGTCTGCTGTCGCTCCACTGGCTGGAATAAGGCCCTTTCCCTCTTAAACATGGCGTTTGGATGTTCTTTCTCTCCATTGGGCCTCGTCTTCCCGCAACAAAATGAAAGAGTGCTTTTCTCACTTCTAACTGGGGTTTCGGAAGCAGGGACAAAGAGAAGGTATTTGGCTTTTTATTTTATTTTATTGTTTTGCAGTTTGAGGCCGGGGCTGGGCTTGAACCCGCCACCTCCAGCATATGGGGCTGGCGCCCTACTCCTTTGAGCCACAGGCACTGCCCTACTTGGCTTTTTATTTATCCAACATTATGTATCGTTACACTTGATTTACCAAGAAAGTATTGCTTTCGTAATATGAATAGAGAAAATTTAAAACAATTTGGAAACCTAGATATATTTTAAAATCTATATTCTGCACACACCTTCTCTGCAAGCACTGATAATTACTTCAATTTACTGCAATATTTTATCCCATGGACAAATTTCCAAAACTTTCCCCAAAGAAGAAAATATATCCCTGAAAGCAATGGAATAAAAAATGCAATGAGAGAGAAAACCAGTAATACCTAGTAAAAGCAGGGGGCAAAACCTCAACAATGCGGAAATCATAAACAATGATTAGCAGAAAATAATAATAATCATAATCATAATACAGACCAAAACACACGAAGCAAAGTTGAGGCTAAGCCAAGACATGGTCTTTAATGCTCCAATAAGCTTCATGCTGCTTTTTGTGTGTGTAGTTTTTTTTTGGCCGGGGCTGGGCTTGAACCCTCCACCTCCAGCATATAGGGCCAGCGCCTTACTCCTTT
Source organism: Perodicticus potto (assembly GCA_963574655.1). NCBI lineage: Eukaryota > Metazoa > Chordata > Mammalia > Primates > Lorisidae > Perodicticus > Perodicticus potto. The sequence goes on along the minus strand of CAUYRH010024996.1, from coordinate 79,502 downwards.
GAGCCACAGGTGCCACCCAAGCTTCATGCTTCTTAAGGAAATATAAGAATTATTCAATAAGTAAATTACAAAAAAAAAGCATGACAGCAATATTCTTTTTAAAAACAGAAAGATTTATCTTTGTTTGTTCTTTGTGAGGTTTTTGTTTCTAGTCCTTACCTTAAACACTGTTATCATTGTTAAATTTTAAGCCTTTTTAATTTTGTGAAGGCAAAGAGTGGAAACCTAATAAACACATGTATATGTAAAAATTAAAAAAAATAAATAAGTAAAAACCAGAAAGAAAGACTACCAACAAAACAAAGTAATGAATTAGAAGATTTTTTGAAGAACATTGGTTCTTAAAACACAAGAGCAAAAGCTAAACCTATCCTAGAAAACCAACTACCTGCCAGCGAGGTAGTCAAAGGAAACATTGGAGAAAGTCTAAATAAACACAGGAGGAGGAGGGAGAAAACCCCAAATGACCCATCCCTTCCACTTCCTCAAGTCTGTGACTCCTGGTACCAACCCCATGTTTCGGTGTCTCATTTGTGAAGTCAGACCCAGGAGAATCTGACATCAACCCCGACAGGTGAATTCTGAGAAATGAGTCAGGGCTAAAACAATCATATTAGAGTAAAGTCCTCAGGGCAGGATGTTCCTTTTTCTTTTTTTAATTTCTTTATTTGTCTAGATCTGATTCATCAGGAAGAGCGCAGGATGTTTCTATGGTCCACTTTAAGACACACATCTGTGAGGCCGGGCGCCTGGCTCACATCTGTAACCCCAGCACTCTGGGAGGTGGAGGTGGGTGGATTGATTGAGCTCAGGAGTTTGACACCAGCCTGAGCCAGAGCGAGAACCCATCTCTAAAAATAGCCAGGCATTGTGGCTGGTGCCTCTAGTCCCAGCTACTGTGGAGGTTGAGGCAAGAGGATTGCTTGAGCCCAAGAGGTTGAGGTTGCTGTGAGCTCTGACACCACGGCACTCTACCAAGTGTGACCAAGTGACATTCTGCCTCCCTTCCCCAACAAAAGATACACAACAGTTTGTAAAGTAATGAAAACGTACTTGGAGCAACTGGCTTTGCCATGGGGACAGAGCCTCTCTTCATTTGATTGGCTGCCAATCAATCAAACACCCTCCCACACCGGTTGATTTGGAGGATGACGTCACAGTTGATTGACCAATCAGTAGCAAGAGGTGTTTACCTGGAAACAAAAACCACTGCAGCTTCTTTACTGTAGAATATAAAGTCAGAATAATATTTTCCTGTTATGATTGAATTTAGGCACATCTTAGCAAATTTTTCTGTTTGTTGATTCTCCCATCACTTCTATTTCTTTATAGTTGATAAATTATCTGGTATATGTGCGTAAGTGAAGTGCTAGTGAATCTATCTGTGAGTTGATTTTTTTTTTTGAGACAGATTCTCACTCTGTTAACCTTAAACTCTTGGGCTGAAGTGATTCTCCTGCCTCAGCCTCCTGAGTAACTGGGACTATGGGTGCCTGCCACAAAGTCAGACTAGGTTTCTGCTTTTAGTAGAAGAGGAGTCTCACTCTTGCTAAGGCTGGTCTTTGTTTTGTTTTGTTTTGTTTTTTGGCCAGGGCTGGGTTTGAACCCGCCACCTCAGTCATATGGGGCCAGCGCCTTACTCCTTTGAGGCACAGGCGCCACCCACTAATGTTGGTCTTAAACTCCTGAGCTCAGGCAATTCACCTACCTGCCTCTGCCTACCAGAGTGCTAGGAGTACAGACCTGGGCCACTGCACCCAGCCATCTGGGAGTTTTAAGAAAAAAATGTTGTTACTGTATATTTCAGGGCTCCCAGCTAAAATAACAATACAAGATTAAATTGTTGAAACTTACAAGTACAAAGAGATTGGGAAAGGAGCCATCAGCAGAGGACAGATATCCACAAACATTTAAAATGTGGAGTTTCCACTACTTTCATGAGGAATTTGGATGCACTCCTCACCAAGGCAAGGCAGGGTGTCACGGGAAGGAAGTAAGATGATTCTCTCTGGAGAAACGTAAAGGCTGAGGTCCTCAGAGGTACCAGGAAAAGGCCCTGTGGGATGTGAGTCTTCAAGCAGAGCCTGAGAAATGTGCTTGTATGGACATAGTTGATTTTGGGAAGTGATCCTCATCTTGGGAGGGACTCAGAATAGCAAAATAGGAGAAGGTGCATTCTCAAACTGCTCATTGCTCCAGCTAGCTGGAGCTTAATCCTGTGCCTCAAATTGTCCCCAGCAGGACAGAAACGGAGAATATTTCCTGAGGAGCTCACACCCCCCACCCTAACCCCCTCCAGAGCAGAGGTCACCTATGCTGTGTGTTTCCAGGCTGCACAAGTGTCAGAATGACCAAACAGATAATATCCACTTAAGAGGAAAAACCATGATGCATTCATAATCTCTGAAATCCCCACCAGCTTTAAAATTACCTGACCCCAATTTCATCTTCTCCTTCACAATCCAGTGGCTCATTCTTTATAATTTCCTTCTTAGAAAAACTAAAACGTGGAATTTTAGGATAATTCCTTTTCCAACATATTTTGCCAAAAGAATAAACATGGGGTAGAGATTTAACTGCATTAATTGTCTATTTCATGTGGTCTAAAATAATTGCTGTTTGACGTATTATAAAATAACTGACAACCTCAATAGAATTTCATAAGATTAGCTAAAAGAATGACAAGGTTAAGCAAAAACAAGAATCAATGCATGGTAAAGAAACTTTTATTAGAGTTTTCTTAATGCAATTTCCCCCAGCATTTTTATTCTGGAAATTTTTAAGCCCATGGAAAAGCTGAAAGAATAGCACAAAGAACCTCTGTCCTTACAATGTATTTCTAACTATTTAATCCCTCACCTTAAGAAATATCACCTTTTCCTTTGTACTCACTATACTTGATCATATTCAAGAAATGTAACATTAAGCCAGGCACAGTGCTATATAATCCTAGCACTCTGGGAGGCTGGGGCAGGAGGATTGCTTGAGCTTAGGAATTCAAGACCAGTCTGAGCAAGAGCAAAGACCCTTTCTCTACTAAAAATAAAAAACTAGTGGGGCATTGAGGAGAGTGCCTGTACACCCCGCTACTCAGGAGGCTGAGGCAGGAGGATCAGTTGAACCTAGGAGTTTGAGGTTGCTGCGAGCTATGATGATGCCATGGTACTCTAGCATAGGCAATAGATTGAGACTCCCTCTCTCAAAAAAAAAAAAAAAATCAAAATGTAACATTGATATAATACTATTAAAAACTCACTATCAAAATGCTAATAATAATAGTTAGTAATCAAATTTCCCAAATTGTCCCAATGATACTATTCATAAGATTTTCTTCGCTTTTGAAAAATCCAGGATTCAATCTAGGATCATGGATTGCATTTAATGTCACATAGTATTAATCCCCTTTAATCTCAGACAGTTCTGTTGCCTTTTTTTTTCATGATACAACACGTCAAGAGTCAAGGCCCATTTTTTTTTTTTTTTTTTTTGCAGTTTTTTGCTGGGGCTGGGTTTGAACCTGCCACCTCCAGCATATGGGACTGGCGCCCTACTCCTTTGAGCCACAGGCACCACTCCTTTTTATTTTTTTGAGACAGAGCCTTAAGCTGTCACCCTGGATAGAGTGCCGTGGCATCACAGCTCACAGCAACCTCCAACTCCTGGGCTCAAGTGAGTCTCCCGCCTCTGCCTCCCAAGTAGCTGGGACTACAGGCGCCCACCACAACGCCCAGCCATTTTTTGGTTGCAGCCACCATTATTGTTTGGCGGGCCGAGCTGGATTCGAACCTGCCAGCTCAGGTGTATGTGGCCTTAGCCGCTTGAGCCACAGGCGCCAAGCCAAGGCCCATTTTTTAATAGACTCTGAGAATTATGCTTGAGTCATTCTGTTTGGCCCTAGATGGTGGCGTGCTTTGCTCAGCACATCGTACCCGCACGTCTATCCCAACATTGAGGAGGTTTAGTTAAGGTGTGTGTCGGGGTATCACCATTTCCTCTTTGCAATTGATAAACAATCTGTGATATTTGAAAATTGTGTATTTCCCCTGATCCCAGCAATTTTCACCTGTGGCTTTAGCATGATACTTGCTGGAATCCGTCCTTGTATTGATAAAGTAACAATGATTTTCTAAATTAATCATTCTTTCTGTGTTTATTAGCTGGGTTTTTCTTTTGGCAAATAAAGGCCTCTTCTCATCTCACCTTTTCTGGGAAGATCTTGAACTCTTGGATTCTGGTTTTTTTTTTTTTTTTTTTTGCAATTTTTGGCCAGGGCTGGGTTTGAACTCACCACCTCTGGCATATGGGGGCGGCGCCCTACTCACTGAGCCACAGGCGCCGCCCTTGGATTCTGTTTTAATTCAATTGTTTTAATCCATTGCCATGTGTGTGTGTGGGGGGGGGCACACAAGCTCTCAAATTTTCCCAGCAGGTGTCTCTTCAAATAGGCTCCTGGTTTTGTTGTCATTGTTCGTTTGTTTGTGAGTCTGTTGACCTGGGTAGAGTGTTGTGCTGTCATAACTCATGGCAACCTCAAACTCTTGGGCTCAAGAAATCCTCCTGCCTCAGACTCCGGAGTAGCTGGGCCTACAGGCAGCTGACACAATGCCGCCTAATTTTTCTATTTTGTTTTTTTTTTTTTCTTTTTTTTTTTTTTTTGTAGAGACAGAGTCTCACTTTATTGCCCTCAATAGAGTGCATGGTGTCACACAGCTCACAGCAACCGCCAGCTCCTGGGCTTAGGCAATTCTCTTGCCTCAGCCTCCCAAGTAGCTGGGACTACAGGCACCTGCCGCAACGCCTGGTTATTTTTTTGCTGCAGTTCTGCTGGGGCCAGGTTTGAACCCTCCACCCTCGGTATATGGGGCCAGCACACTACTCACTGAGCCACAGGTACTGCCCTAATTTTTGTATTTTGGTAGAGATGGGGTATCTCTCTTGCTCAGGCAATCCATCACCTCCACCTCCCAGAGTGCTAGGGTTACAGGTGTGAGCCACCTGTGTCTTTTTGACTCATGCCCGTACACTTTTGAACACTTTCTTACCTTCTGGAACAATAATGACTCAGGCTTGCCAGGTACTTTCCCTGCCCCAAAGCTGAAATCAGTCATTTTTCCAGGAAGCCCTGGGTCCTTTTAGTGGGAATGACATTTAAAGAAGTGTGTTAATATATAACATGTTTATGTTATAAAAAAAATTACTTCTGGATCATTCAGACAACTGTGATAATTTACCCTATGACCTACCTTTTTGCATAATACATCAGTTTCTTAATAGTTGCTAATTACAGAAATAATTTCTGACAATTGTTTTTAAAAACATTTATCATAGGCTGGGCATGGTAGCTCATGCCTGTAATCCTAGCACTCTGAGAGGTTGAGGCAGGTGGATTGCTTAAGCTCAGGAGTTCAAGACCAGCCTGAACAAGAGCAAGACCTTGTCTCTACTAAAATTAGAAAAACTAGCTGTGGTGGCAGGCACCTGTAGTCCCAGCTACTCAGGAGGGTAAGGCAGGAGGATTGCTTGAACCCAGGAGTTTGAGGTTGCTATGATCCACGATGACACGATGGCTCAAGGTGACAGACTAAGATTCTGTCTCAAAAAAAAAAGTTTATCCTTAGCCAATAGTTGCCTCTCAAGTAGTCTGTATGACTTTTTTCTTCTTTTAGAATTTCAAAATATTAAGAGTTGTATAACTTTTATTACGTTGGTTCTCAGGTTTAAAACAGATTATTCAAAGTGAAGAGACACAGAGGAAGTGTTAAAAATTTGGTGATTGACAATTTTTGTACATGATCTTTAAGTTTCCTTCTAAATCAATAATGATATGATTTTGAAACGAATAGCAGCGACCTCTACTGGAACTGATCATGTAATTACTTATTTAACTGAGTGATTCATTGACTCTGTGTGACACAGGAGACAATTCTTGCTGTCACCCTAGGGTATTGTCTGTTTAGTGGAGTGACTCAGCTGTGTGCAGTGCATGAGAAATCCTTCTTCAGGGCTGAGTCATGAGGGCGATTGTGCAAACTTGTGTTTTGATACTTCTAAATATGTAAATATTTAATAATAACATTTCAGAAATGTGTCCTTAACTCATTTTACCCTTGGGGTTGTTATTGATTTCTTAGTGCAAGGAGAAATTAGGAAAAGATAAAGCATTATCAAGAGAATATTCATGACCTTAAGGCTGGATAATATTCTCATCTTTCCCTATGAAAACATCGTAAGCTCTTTAGAAAACTTATCTCTGCTAGAGATGTTTCAGGATCTGGAATCTTACTCTTTTAAGAACCACTCAAGCTTGAAAAAGAGATCTTTTTATTTGTTGGTTTATTTTATTGTAGTAAAATATATGTAATAAAAGTTACACTTTTAGGTTGGGATGGTGGCTCACGCTTGTAATCTTCCCACTCTGGGAGGCCAAGGCTGGAGGATCCCTGGAGCTCAGGAGTTTGAGACCAGCCTGAGCAACAGCAAAACCCTGTTTCTACTAAAAATAGAAAAATTAGCTGGACATTGTGGTGGGCACCTGTAGTCCCAGCTACTCAGGAGGCTGAGGCAGGAGGATTGCTTGAGCCCAGGAGTTTGAGGTTGCTGTGAGCTACGCTAATTTTAGGGCACTCTCACCTAAGTGACAGAGTGAGACTTTATTTCTCAGGAAAAAAAAAAAAACCAAGACTTAATTTTTCTGTATCCAGGCCAAGTTCTGTTTATTGATATCAAGTGGTCTCATGCCCACGCTTTAGAATTACCATTATGGTTGGGTGGGCACCCTGCCTAGAGCACTTCCCTATCCTGGGAGTCACCTGGGGATTGTCTGAGGCACCTCTGGAGTCATCACACCCAGGAAAGAGGCAGACCATTCTTTCAAAGGCAGGAACGCTAAGCAGAGGGAAATCACTGCTCCCATTATAGTTTGCAAGTAAACAAATGTAAATAAACTCTAGTGAACTTGAACAAATCCCTTTTAGATTTCTGGGCCAGATTTACTAATCGTTTATCATTAGTAAAAGAATGATCAGAAGTCTGTACTCATGGCAGACGCTAAGGCGTGAGCCACATACACCTGAGCTGGCGGGTTCGAATCCAGCCTGGGCCCGCCAAACAACAATGACGGCTGCAACCAAAAAATAGCTGGGCGTTGTGGCAAGCGCCTGTAGTCCCAGCTATTTGGGAGGCAGAGGCAGGAGAATCCTTTAAGCCCAGGAATTGGAGGTTGCTGTGAGCTGTGACGCCACGGAACTCTACCCAGGGTGACAGCTTGAGGGTCTGTCTCAAAAAAAAAAACAAGAAGTCTGCACTCACTTTAAGGAGTATATGCCGAGCACTCATTAATGCGACAGCTCTCGTTAGGTCAGCCACAGAGAAGCCTACATGTCTCTGCTTTTTTTCCTCCCTTTTGGATGGAACATTTTCCTAAATGCACTCACCATGCCCTGCCTTAGATCGTAGAACACGGAATTTTCAGGAAGAGCACTGAGTGAGTCTCAGTAACCTGGTGACCCGCAGGGCTCGTTGTAATGCATGGCTTCAAATGCTTTCAGGCATCTTTATTTCTTTTTGTCTGCTGAAAGATATATTTATTTATGCCATATATAGTTTTGTTTTCATTTGAAACAACACCATTTGGATTTTTTGTTTGTTTGTTTATAGGCTGTGGCCGGGTTCAAACCCTCCACCCCGGTGCACAGGGCCAGCACTCTAACCATTAAACTATAGGCGCCTAGCCAAAAACAGCATTTTTAAATGCCCACATATGGTCCACTGAAAATGCTGCTGAATTCACCGCCTTTATTTTTCTTGATTGTTGCTAGTAGTGAAACGTAAAATGCTACATGCCTATGGCCCATTTCAAAATGTCCCACTACATCCTCACTGCTCAGTTATAAGGAGAGGTACAAAAAGAATTTTACATCCATCAACCGTCCTGTTGAGAAGGAGGCAACATAAAAGGCGAATTTTATGGCAAATGTCCAGTGCTTGACATGGCCCCCTGCCGAGGAGCCCTGGCTCTGGAAGGGATCATCTTGTCCCAGCCCAACCCAGAGCAGCCAAGTAGAAGAAGCAGGTAACGTCTCAGCATGGAGACGTCGCGAAGACCAAAGCGAGTCTAGTGTCCCTCCCTCGCTGGCAGGCTTAGTATCAGGCAGCTGAACGGTCGCACAACCAGGGCCCAGGCAGCCACACTGCTCCTACCAAAGGGTGCCATGCCGGTGTCCCGGGGGAGGACTAGGAGGGACGAAGACAGAGCCTGGTCGTGGACAACTAGATGGGCCTTTGCTTAGGCAGACCTAGGACGAGAATCAGGAAGCCCAGTGACCCCACCCCTGGCCAGTACACTGATGCGACTGACTCAGTTACCCTCATTCAAACTCAATTGCATCTCTAATACCCGTGGAGCTCTCAGATGCCGTGGCTGTCTTGGGTTTTGGTAATCAGCTCTTACTCTCTTGTCACGTTTTTGTCAGCATGAAATGCACTAGAATCTCTCATGCTGATGTTATTTATTTATATTTTTCTTTGAGACAGAGCCTCAATCTGTCGCCCTGCGTAGAGTGCTGTGGCATCACAGCTCACAGCAACCTCCAACTCCTGGACTCAAGCGAGTTTCTTGCCTCTGCCTCCCAAGTAGCTGGGACTACAGGTGCCCGCCACAACGCCTGGCCATTTTTTGGTTGCAGCCGTCATTGTTGTTTGACGGGCCCAGGCTGGATTCGAACCCGCCAGCTCAGGTGTACATGGCTGGCGCCCTAGCCACTTGAGCCACAGGTGCTGAGCCTAATGTTATAATATATCCTGGCAGTGGTGTCTAGATTCACAAGACTCTCCCATCAGCAGCCCTCTCCCAGCGCGAATTGCTTCAATACCAGACTTATGGTAGAGTTCTGCATTTTGATTCAGAGGCTGACCTTTTAGCAGCCTTGTCTCCAAAGGCTGGTACTAAATGTGTGTAATACCCTGATCCTTCTCCACAGAAGTGAGAGAGAAGGGCATCTAACACCAGTCAGCCCTGCAATGAGTCACAGAAGTGCGCCACTTAGGAGGGAAAGACAGTTCTGTAGAGGGAACTCAGGAAGTGAGCTCCACGTGGGCAGAGATTTGACGTTAGCTCATTGCAGTATCCCCAGCTGCTAGGACAGTGGTGCTTCATGGAGCACAAGAGAAAGATCTGTCTAAACAATGAATAAGCAGGCCAGGTGCGGTGGCTCACATTTGTAACCCTAGCACTCTGGGAGGCCGAGGCAGGAGGATTCCTTGAGCTCAGAAGTTTGAGAGTTTAAGACCAGCCTGAGCAAAAGAGAGACCCTATCTCTAATAAAAAACAGAAAAATTAGCCAGGCATTGTGGTGGGTGCCTGTAGTCCCAGCTGAGGAAGGAGAATCACTGGAATCCAGGAGTTTGAGGTTGCTGTGAGCTGTGACGCCACAGCCCTCTAGTCAGGGCAACAGAGTGAGACTCTGTCTCAATAAACAAACAAACAAAAAAAAAAACAAATAAATAAAGTGACATTTGATTTGAACCTGGACAGATGAGGGGTGCACCAGGCAGGGTCAGCACTTGGAAACGCACAGCTGGGTTAAGACCTCAGTGTCAACTGTATGAGAACATTTTTGGCCCTAGTTCCTGCTACTTGGATGGGCTGATCTGAGAGGACCCTTGGAGCCTAAGAGTTCAAGTCCAGCCTGGACAACAAAATGAGACCCAGTCTCTGTTGAAACAAACAACGACAACAGAAAACATTTTGGGATGTTGGATGTGGTTTCCTCACCTTTACCCCTATACGCAAACATGCTGGGAGAAAAAAACTGTTTAAACTGCTGTCTCTGGAGGTATGGACTCGAGCATTGTCTTTCAACCTTTTCTATCTCACGGCACAATTGAACCTATAGTTAAACTTCTGCAGCACACTTAAATTATGTTGATCAAAAAAGAAGAATGCCGGCTCGGCGCCTGTGGCTCAGCGGGCTAAGGTGCCAGCCACGTACACCTGAGCTGGCGGGTTCGAATCCAGCCCGGGCCCGCCAAACAACAATGACGGCTGCAACCAAAAAATGGCCGGGCGTTGTGTTGGGCGCCTGTAGTCCCAGCTACTTGGGAGGCGGAGGCAGGAGACTCACTTGACCCCAGGATTTGGAGGTTGCTGTGCAATTCTATTCAGGGTGACAGCTTGAGGCTCTGTCTCAAAAAAAAAAAAAAAAAAAAAGAATACCCTTACTGTGCTTTGAACTTCTTTTGAAAATAATTTAATTGATGATCTTTAAACTTTTCCTTGGCACATCTAAGATTGTCTCATGGCACACACTGCCTGAAAATCACTGAACTAGAGGAATGAGTTCTTCAGCAAGTTACTATTTTTTTTCTTTTTCTTTCTTTCTTTTTTGAAACAGAGTTTCACTATGTTGCCCTCAGTAGAGTGCCACAGTGTCACAGCTCACAGCAACCTCAAACTCTTGGGCCTAAGTGATTCTCTTGCCTCAGCATCCCAAGTTAGCTGGGACCACAGGTTCTCACCACAATAACCGGCTATTTTGTTGTCATTGTTGTTGTTATTGCAATTGTCATCGTTGCTTAGCTGGCTCGGGCCGGGTTCGAACCCGCCAGCCTGGGTGTAGGTGGCTGGTGCCGTAACCACTGTGCTACAGGCACTAAGCCAGCAAGTTACTATTAATAAAAATGATTATTAGGGCTGGGCACGGTGGCTACACCTGTAATCCTAGCACTCTGGGAGGCCAAGGCGAGTGGATTGCTTGAGCTCAGGAGTTCAATACCAGCCTGAGTAAGAGTGATTTCCCATCTCTATTAAAAATAGAAAATCAAGCCTGGAGTAGTGGCACATGCCTGTGGTCCCAGCTACTTGGGAGGCTGAGGCAAAAAGATTATGCAATCCCAAGAGTTTGAGGTTGCTGTGTTATGATGCCACAGAGCTCTAACTAGGACTACAGAATGAGACTCTCTCTCTGAAAAAAAAAACAGATTTCAGAACAAGTGTTGTGAAGGCCTTGTACATTACTCCTTTATGCTAGTCATCACACATTTCTTGCTCTTTACTTTCCACACTTGTGGCAGGATTTCCATTCTCCACTCGACTCCCATTGACTTTTAGGGGTGGCCATATGACTTACTTTGCTCCCCGAAATGTAAAAGGACACAGTGGAAATTTTAATTCCGTGAGCAGAGTCCCCACTCCATCATCAGTGGATGTGTAGCAAGAAATAAACCTTTGAGTTGTAAGCCCCCCGTCTTTTTACACACCATTGAAGCCCTATGAGGAAGGGACTATCCCCATGTTCCAAATGGGGAAACTGAGGTTTGTTCACAGCCAGAAAACCTCTGAGGCTGTGCCCACCATCACCACGGCCACCACTCCTGTGTGGCTACCAGGCTCTTGAAATGTTGTTGGTCTAAACGTAGATGTACTGTACTAAGTGTAAAACATACAATTCAAAATCAGCATGAGAAAAGAATGTAAAATATCTACAGGAAGGAGAAATAAATCCTATACTTCTTAATGATCCAGCTGCAGAAGACCTCCTCCAAAGATAAGAACAAACTTCACACTGAGCTAAAATATAAACTTGGTGAAAAAAACCCGACTCTGTAACTAATAACAACACCCTTGTTTCTTGAGAAATATCATCATTAACTCTTTGTACTCTTTGTGATTTTTTTTCCTGCTAATTAAAAACTTTCCTTTGGGCTTGGCGCCTGTAGCTCAGTAGCTAGGGCACCAGTCACATATACCAGGGCTGGCGGGTTCGAATTCAGACTGGGCCTGCTAAACAACAATGGCAACTACAACAAAAAAATTAGCCCGGCATTGCGGCAGGTGCCTGTAGTCCCAGGTACTTGGGAGGCTGAGGCAAGAGAATTACTTAAGCCCAAGAGTTTAAGGTTGCTGTGAGCTGTGATGCCACAGCACTCTACTGAGGAACACACAGTTAGACTCTGCCTCAAAAAAAAAAAACAAAAAAACTCAACAACTTTCCTTTGATCTAACATCGGTAACTATAACTATGTAGCTGATACTGAGCTAAAGGAAAAAACGTATAAAAGAATTTGGAAAGAACTGTTCCCCAGAACGCACCATTTTGCGCCTTGAGACACCTGAGTTCTCGCTGGCAATTAGAGGTTCCTTCCTCGATATTTCTGATGTGTCAGTTTTAATTTGCTGTTTTCCTGCAACAATCTCGTTAATAGTTTATGTTGATTACACGCTGAAATAATATTTTATATACATTGGGTTAAATAAAATACATTCTTTTTTTTTTTTTTTTTTTTTTTTGCGGTTTTTGGCCGGGGCGGAGTTTGAACCCGCCACCTCCGGCATATGGGGCCGGCGCCCTATTCCTTTGAGCCACAGGCGCCGTCCCTAAAATATATTCTTAAAATTATTTTCACCTGCTTATTTTTATTTTTTAAAATAGTGCTACTAAAGAACGTAAAATTACGTAGGTAGCGTGCATTTGTAAGTTGCGCTGTTTCTATTGGATAGCCCTGGTTTATAGGTTATGGACTGAGGGGGCAAAGACGAGTTCTTCTGAATCTAAATTAAATGCTCCTTCTAGCATTCATTCCCCTCTCAGAGCAAAGTTATCTGGGGAAGGTGTTTTGACTGGCTGCTCATCTAAATTTATTTATTCATGGATTCATAAAACAACTATGTATTACAGTTACAGTATGCAAAGATCTGCAGGAGGCTGGTAGAATTTTGCTCTGCCCTGAACTCACGGTCCTGCTGAGGACAAAATTCTTGTGCTTGAAAAGCTGACAAATGGCCAAGTTTGAAAGCAAATAAGATGCTAAGAGGAACACTGTTCAGAAAGAGGAAATATGACCTGGCTTGGAATAGTAAAAAAAGCCTATTTGAGGAGCACACCACTCTAGCTTTAAATGCAATTTGTTCCTTGAACCTTCCAGAATAATCACCATCTATGCAAACTCAGCAAATCTGTATGTTAACCCATTTTTACCTTCTGCTTGTTGACACTTTAAAAATAACTCAGTCACCTTAGATACAAGTCCTTACCACGGGGAAAAACACTAAGGAATTTATCTTCATTTTGTCCCAGTCAGGCTTATGGAAATAACATCAATGTCGTATTATTACTGGAATTTCTGCCTTCAGTAGGTCTTGGGGATTTGAAGAATGAACTCATGGACCACAGAGCAGTGGTAACATGATTTGTTAGCCAGAAAGGAATACAGAAAGAGTAAAAAGGCTCTTCTGATCCCAGGCGCTTTGGCAGTCGTGGGTCATAGTGTAGATATGGCCAAGGTCAAGAACCACACCACACACAACCAGCCCTGAAAGTGGCACAGAAATGGCATCAAGAAACCTGATCACAATGATATGACTCTCTTAAGGGGGTGGATCCCAAGTTCCTGAGGAACATGCACTTTGCCAAGAAGCACAACAAGAAGATGCAGGCCAATGATGCCAAGGCCATGAGTGCATGTGCTGAAGCTATCAAGGCCCTTGTAAAACCCAAAGAGGTTAAGACCAAGATCCCAAAGGGTGCCAGCCGCAAGATCTGTTGACTTGCCCACATTGCCCACCCCAAGCTTGGGAAGTGAGCTCCTTCATGCATCGCCAAGGGTCTCAGGCTCTGCTGGCCAAAGGCCAAAGCCAAGGATCAAACTCAGACCCAATCTGCAGCTTCACCTACAGCTCCAGCATCATTTCCAGCTCAGGCTCCCAAAGTGTCCAGGCACCCAAGAAGGCTCCAGATTACAGGCACCCATTAGCCATCATGAGGACAAAAGGACTCGTGTGACCTCTGGACTTCTGTTTGCCTGGGGCTGGGGTCCTCCTGTGCTATTTGTACAAATAAAACTGAGGCAGGATTTGTTAAAACAAACAAACAATAAATAAATAAATGAAAAGAAAAAGGAGCAAAAAGCACCAGAGTTTCTGGCAGAGTTTCGAAAGACCCAAGTGGGAAGTCTCCACGTGTGTGGGTCCTTTGTCCAGAGGGATAAAGTCTTGAGAATTACATTCTGACAGGACTTGGAGTTAATGAGTGTTATTGGAAAATGCAGTCCCTCCAGCTCAGGGCAAAAGGTCAGGGTGTTCCCTTTGTGAAATTGTTCAGGACTAGGAAAACCGGGGTCCCTTGTCCAGCCTTGAATGGGAAACCCTGTATCAATACCTCTCAGGTGAAAATAACTGGAGAATTCTAATATTTTATTCTTCAATGATTAATTGCTAAAGAGATAATAAAATGTAAAAATATGAGCTGATGGTCCATGATCAGATTTTTCTTTTTCTTTTATTTTCGAGACAGAGTCTCAAGCTTCGCCCTGGGTAGAGTGCTGTGGTTTCGTAGCTCACAACAACCTCCAACTCTTGAGCTCAAGTGATCCTCTTTCCTCAGTTTTTCTATTTTTTTAGTAGAGATGGGGTTTCTCTTTTGCTTAGGCTGATCTTGAACTCATGAGCTCAAGCAATCCACCCACCTCGGCCTCTCAGAGTGCTAGGATTACAGACGTGAGCCACCGTGTCCGGCCCATGATCACATTTTTCATTTCTGATGATCGAAAAAAATGTTTTATGAAAAGCATTTCATAAGCATTTTCCTTTTCTTTTATAACCCTCTGCTGGTGATTTCCACAATATGATCTATAGTCAACCCACATTGTACCATCTGGAGTCATGGTCAATAATAGGCACAACTTTCTTCAACCCAGAATGTCAGAGAGTGTGGCCTGAGAGTCTGTATTTTTACAGGGTGATTCCTACGTACACCAAAGTTGGAGAAGCACTGGTGCTGGTCGAGGGTATAAAAATTTGGTCTCTTGATTCTCCCTAACAAGATCAAAGGGCAGGAGATATTTTGAAAGGCTTCCAACAGTCAAGGGGGAGTGGAAAAGATGAGTCATAACCCTTTGGTGCCAAGAAATATGGAACTTCTAAGGCTATGGGCTAATGCATCTTGCATTAGTAATGTGGCATGCAGGAAATCCCTCAACCAACAGTGCCAGGGGCACAAAAAGTCTTGGCATCCTTTAAATAAAACCAAGTTGAGATTTTCAGATTACCCCAGGGTTCTGATTTCCTACTTTGTTGTCTTAAAGTAAGCAAAAGGATTATATTCTTTTCATCCTTCCAGGTAGGTAAATGTACCTGAAATTGCTCTTAATGGCATAAATGAAATTGTGGTTTGAGGGGAAATATTGAAGAAATGATTCAAGAAAATGGAACTGGCTAGAGATTGTTCCTTCTTGATGAGAAGGGATTAACTTGGTAGGTGTTGGTACAGCATTTTACTTGCAGTGTTCTTAGAAGGCCCAGAGCCCCTTTGGGGACCAGATGTAGTTTGAATACCCTTGAAATTGGGGCACTAATGGCATTTATTTTTTAACTTTTTGTTTTGAATTAATTTTAGACTTTTTTTTTTTTGAGACAGCGCCTCAAGCTGTCACCCTGGAGAGAGTGCCGTGGCATCACAGCTCACAGCAACCTCCAATTCCTGGGCTCAAACAAGTCTCCTGCCTCTGCCTCCCAAGTAGCTGGGACTACAGGTGCCCACCACAAAGCCCGGCCATTTTTTGGTTGCAGACGTCATTGTTGTTTGGCAGGCTCAGGCTGGATTCGAACCCACCAGCTCAGGTGTACGTGGCTGGCACCTTAGCCCGTTGAGCCACAGGCACAGAGCCTTTTTTTTTTTTTAATAGAGACAGAGTCTCACGTTATTGCCCTTGGTAGAGTACCATAGCATCACACAGCTCACAGCAACCTCCGACTCCTGGGCTTAGGCGATTCTCTTGCCTCAGCCTCCCGAGTAGCTAGGACTACAGGCACCTGCCACAACGCCCGGCTATTTTTCTGTTTTGCAGTTCAGCTGAGGCCAGGTTTGAACCTGCCACCTTCGGCATATGGGGCCGGCATCCTACTCGATGAGCCACAGGCGCTGCCCTAATTTTAGACTTTTAAGAAGTTGCAAATTAGTACAGTGAATCCCCTTCACTCAGTCTCCCCAGTGATAACATCTTCTATAACCATATTATCAAAACCAAGAATTCAAAATTTGTGTAGTATTATTACCTGTACTACAGACTTGGCTGTTACTATGGTCTGGATGTTTGTATACCCACCAAATTCATATGTTGAACCTATCTCCAATGCACTGGTATTAATAGGTGGGATCTTTAGGAGTTGATTGGGTCCTGAGGATGGAGCCCTTGAGAAAAAGATTAGTGCCCTTTGGATCCGTGCCTGTGGCTTAAGTGGCTAAGGCGCCAGCCACATACACCTATGCTGGCAGGTTCGAATCCAGCCCAGGCCCGCCAAATAACAATGATGGCTGCAACCAAAAAATAGCCAGGTGTTGTGGCGGGTGCCTGTAGTCCCAGCTACTTGGGAGGCGGAGGGAGGAGAATCGCTTGAGCCCAGGAGTTGGAAGTTGCTGTGAGCTGTGATGCCATAGCACTCTACCCAAGGCAACAGCTTGAGGCTCTGTCTCAAAAAAAAAAAAAAAAAAAAAAAAAAGATTAGTGCCCTTATAAAAGGTTCCAAAGGGGCTTGCTCCCCTGTCCCACCATGTGGAGATATAGCAAGAAGGCACTATTCACCAGACACTGAATCTTTACCTTGATCTTGGACACCTCAGACTCTAGAATTGTAAGAATTAAATTTCTATTGTTTATAAGGTATTTTGTTATGGCAGCCTGAATAGACTAAGGCAGCCATTTTGTGTTGTGTCTAGGCAAAACAAACAAGGCGCACACACAGGAAGCATCTTACAAAGCATCACAGATGCATGCCCAGCACGAGTTTGGCTGAAAACTCCATCGGCCTTTCATAAGAGCAGCCTCAGTGCCCTGTGGTAGGGGCCCCATTTTCTTCTCCACGGGCCTTAGCCTGACATCTTCTTATGCATGGTAATGATTTTCAGTTCAGTTTTCTGCGAACTGCAAGCAAGTATCAAAGAGCCAGCTGTTTATTTGTATTAAACTAGTTTATTATCTGCCGTTTGCCTCGTACACTTAATACAACTTCTTACATGTCTGTGAGGTTTTAAATTTACAAAACCTTTGTCCATACCTTGCTTTATTTATCCCTTGCAATGGACCCAGGGAATTAAGAGTCCATACTCCATTTTGCATTTTACAGGTAAGGACACTCAGTCTTAGAGAAATTAAAAGACTTGGCCTCGGGCAGTGCCTGTGGTTCAGTGAGTAGGGCGCCGGCCCCATATACTGAGGGTGGCAAGTTCAAACCCAGCCCCAGCCAAACTGCAATAAACAAATAGCTGGGAGTTGTGGCGGGCACCAGTAATCCCAGGTACTTGGGGAGGCTGAGGCAAGAGAATTGCCTAAGCCCAAGAGCTGGAGGTTGCTGTGAGCTGTGATGCCACAACGCTCTACTGAGGGTGACAAAGTGAGACTCTGTTTGTTAAAAAAAAAAAAAAAAAAAGACTTGGCCTCAGGCCTCCTGAGGAGATTCTGGTAATCACCTCATTACAGTCATTACAATTCCTCTTTTATTATTTCTACTTCCCAACTATTTTGTTGTTGTTGTGTTTTGTTTCATTTTGTCTGGAGAGGACGTCTCACTCTGTTGCCCAGGCTGGAGTGCAACAATGCAGTCATAGCTCCCCGGACCCTCAATCTCCTAGGCCCAAGTGATCCTCCCATCTGAGTCTTCTGCGTAGATGGGACTACAGATGTTGTCATTATTTTAAACTTATCATGCATATCACTTTAAAGAATGAAACTATCAGCTCGGCGCCTGTGGCTCAACGGGCTAAGGCGCCAGCCACGTACACCTGAGCTGGCGGGTTCGAATCCAGCCCGGGCCACCAAACAACAATGACGGCTGCAACCAAAAAATGGCCGGGCTTTGTGGCGGGTGCCTGTAGTCCAAGCTACTTGGGAGGCGGAGGCAGGAGACTCGCTTGAGCCCAGGAATTGGAGGTTGCTGTGAGCTGTGATGCCACGGCTCTCCATCCAGGGTGACAGCTTGAGTCTCTGTCTCAAAAAAAAAAAAAAAAAAGAATGAAACTATCCTATAAGATGTATTATCAAAAAAAAAAAAAAAAAGGAAAAAGGATCCCCCTGCACTATCTTTACATCCCAGCTCTGATTATCAACTCTCTAGAGGTATCTTAGCCCATTCTGTGCTGCTGTACCAGAATATGACAAACTTGATTAAAAATTACAGACATCTATTGGCTCCCAGTTCTGGAGGCTAGGAAGTCTCATATCCAGCGGCCAGCATCTAGAGAGGGCCTTCTTGCTGTTACCTAACGTGGTGGAAGACGCACAGCAAAAGGCCAAGAGAGGGTGGGAGTGGAGGAGGGAGGAGCCCACTCCTGTGATAAGGAACCCGCTCCCTCAACAGCAGCATCAGTCTCTGAGGACGGAGCCCTCATGGCCTGAACGCCTCTTTAGGGACCCATCTCTTAGTCCTGTTACGATGACAATGAAACGTCAGCATGAGTTTGGGAGGTGAAAATCCAATCAAAGCATAGCCAGATGAAGCCAGTCTCAAACTTTTTTTTTTTTTTTGAGACAGAGTCTCAAGCTCTCGACCTGGGTAGAGTGCTGTGGCATCACAGCTCACAGCAACCTCCAACTCTTGGGCTTAAGCAATTCTCTTGCTTCGGCCTCTCAAGTAGCTGGGACTACAGGTGTTTGCCACTACGCCTGGCTATTTGTTGTAGTTGTCATTGTTGTTTGGCGGGCCAGGCTGGATTCGAACCTGCCAGCTCTGGTGTATGTGGCTGGCACCCTAGCCACTTGAGCTATAGGCACCAAGCCACCAGTCTCAAACTTTTAGCTGCAACCGTTGTTCTTTATCTTCCTATTGCTCATGTACACACATAACAAGCGTCTACTGCTACTTCTTGATTGTTCATGTTTAGGCGTCATTGAATGACTTCCCACAGCAGAACGTGAGGGTTCAGTTCTCTCCCTCTTCTTCCCCTTTGCCCGCCTTGAATACTCACCACCCCCCAAAGCTCCCCCATAAGTAGATCCAACTTTGGTGACTTCAGTTTGTGGTTGATGCCGGAATTTCAGGTTCTTGGTCTCGGCGATTTGAAGAAGGAATCCACGGAACACAAGAGTAAGTCAGGATTTATTTACAGGAAAGAAGAATTACAAGTAGAGGAAAAACCAAACCTCCAGGCAAAGAGGACCCAGGAGGGGAACAAACTCTCCTGCTCCCTCTTCAAGGTCCAGCCAAGGTCTGCGTTGGAGTGGAACAAGCTCTCCTGTTCCCTCTCTGAGATCCAGTCCAAGTCCGCCCCTGAGCTCTCTGCTCAGGGGTTTATATAGTCCCAGGGAGTTGTTTTGCCAGAACTTCTTTTTTTTTTTTTTTAATTTATTTATTTTTTTAAATACATGTATTTTATTATTCTTCATTACATTCCCCCCACCCCCCACCCCTCCATGGTAAGACAGAATTGATTTACAGAAAAGAATACAGAAAACACCAAAGCTCCTGGTACAGGGAGAGATTTCAAGTGGGGAGAGAGATGCTCTCTCCGTTCCTCTCCCGGTCTTTCCCTGTCTCCTCCTCTAGGCCTCTAGCCTCAGGGTATATATAGGTGTATGGGTTCCTTGGCCAGGAAACGAATGAATACAGTCCCTTCCGCCGGGGGCAAGGTGAATAAGTGTATCAATGAATGGACACAGTCCATCCATGGAATTCAGGCCTAGGAAATTCACAAGAAACTGACCTAGGCATAGGAAGTGGGGGTTCCACATTTAGTCCTAAGTGTAAAGTGAAGGAGACATCAACACTGTCTACTGTTAGTGGAGTTTCTGTTATTTGCTCCCTCAAAGGGTGAATTTGTTTTCACAGCATAGATGGGCAGTGCTGTGTAGTTATAAGGGCTGTAAAAATCACAATGCTGTGAGCCTCAACCCCATATTCTAAATAGGTTTAAGACCAAAGGCCTTTCCATAAATTTATTTTCAAAATGCAGACTGTCAAGGTAGACTGAAAACATGTACAATGACATTTTGGGGTTCTTTTCTTTTTTCTTTCTTTGAAACACAGGGTCACTCTGTTGCACTGGATAGAGTGCGGTAGCGTCACAACACAGCAACTGTCTACTCTCGGGCTCAAGAGATCCTCCTGCCTCAGCCTCTCGAGCAGCTGGGACTATAGGCATCTACCATGATGCCCAGCTCGTTTCTCTATTTTTAGTAGAGACGAGGGTCTCAGTCTTGCTCAGGCTGGTCTGGAACTCCTGAGCTCAAGTAATCCACCTGCTTTGGCCTCCCAGAGTGCTGGGATTGCAGGCCTGATCCACTGCGTCTGGCAGGATTCTTTTCATAATAGACTGAAGATGCCTTTGACTGCATTATGTATATTCAGTTATATTTCCAGAATTTATGTACACCCTTTATCTTAGTCTGTCTCCTGTGCAATATTCCCACTGCCGTTCAGTTAGTTCCATTTTGTCTCTCCCATGACCACGGCCTCCCAGAAACTGTGTTCAATCTTGACCTCTTCAAATCCTCCACACCACAGCCAAAGTGCTCCGTAAACCATGTATCTCACTGCAAACAAACTCTCTGATGGTTCACGCCGCCTCTGATGTTGGCTTTCACAGTCTTTTATTAAAGGAAATGTCAACCACCAGCATGCTTCCTTCAACCCCAGCAATCTCCAAGCTGCTTCTACAGAGGTGATAAGCCTCTTCTCACAAGCTTTTACTGGGACCAGGTGATGAGAAGATAGAGGGAAATGCTTTATAAAGTGCAAAGTTCCATGCAAAGGTCTGGAATTATTATTTCTAAGCAACTCAGTTAAATCACTGATTCCTTCAGAAAGAAAAGAATAGTCTGTCTGAATATCCAGATCAGCATCACTAATCAACACAACACACAAAGGGAATCACACGTCATTTGTTTCACGAATGAAAACATTTTAAAGAAGAAACTAGATGGACTCTGCATAGTTGCTGGACCCAAAATGGACTTCACATGCGTAGTAAACCTTTAACATGTAAAGCTACAGAGCATGTGGGATCATTTTTTTTTCTGCAGCTTATGGACACTGCCACAGAAGGTAATGACTCATTGCAGTAAGACTTAAGAAACTCTTTTCTAAGCGGAGGTGGGGCAGTGCTATGTAGCATATAAGGCTTCAAAAATCACAATGTTCTGGGCCTCCATCCCATTCCTGCAATTTACTAATTTTACGACCTTGGTCAAAAGTTACTTTTCTGTAGCTTCATTTTCTTTTCTGTAAAATGAGAATTCAGAGAGAATTGCCTTGAGAATTAACAATCACAACACCTTAAACAGCACTTACACATGGCTAGCGGCTCAGGAACGGCAGATATTATCTTAGCCAAGAGGACAAAACTAGAGATGCAAAATTATAACATTTAAAATTCTACTCCTATTTAGAAAACACAAAAATTGTATTTTTAATCATTCAAGTGTAATTTATAGTTTAATTAACATAATATACATAAAGCCCATTCCTGAATCAGTTCACCCAACAGTATTCACTGGACTCCTACTGTGTGCCACGCACCACTCCCCGCACCGGAGGGCAGGGGACTCAGCAATGAACACAACAAAGGGAAATCCCTGCCCTTGTCAGGGTTATACTCGACCTTCGGGGTGCGAGCCACCATGGGAGCAGAAAAGTGCTCAGAGGTGGAAGAGTTCTTAGAAAAAAAATGATGTGGGGACTGAATGGGTGTTGGGTATGGATCAAGCATGACTTTTTAAGACGGAAGGCTGGGTCTGCCATTAATGGACATGGGTGTCAGTGGGGAGAACAGTCTGTGGGTGACAGGAGCTCAGCTTTGGCCATGACCGGTCTGAACTGTACAGAAGTGATGCGGAAATACAACTTAGGCATTCGGGGACGGGGACAGGCAAGAGGTTTAAGCTAAGGGGGTGAGAAGTTTATCCAGGAAGTCTCTGGACTTAAAAAGATTTACTTCTCTTTAATATCCGCACCAGAAGGAGGTAATAATGTTGATGAACTACACTTCTAGTTATGTCTTTTTTCCAGTTCCTTTTTTATGTACAAAATTCTTCCTTGATTAAAGGTCTACAGTTAATGAAAGCTGCTTCCATTTCAGAAGTTGTCTCTTCTACATTAGGCAATTAATATGGAATAACTGTTTTCATTGAGAAAGCAGAATAATCAAAAATGTTCTGAAGATACAAATGTCCATCAAGGCAGGTTTAACCTTTCAGCGAGCTTCGTTATCTGTTGGTCAGGGTCCACCACTGCCCTCATGTCTGCACCCAAACCACAGCAAAGGGAAAACCAGCCAGGACACTGACGGGACCGCAGGGTTTGTTCTGATGCAGAACTATCGATGCAGTTACCGCCAGCACCTGCCAGTAGACTCTGCATAGAGTCGTTTATGTGTCTCCATGAAGTAAAAGTATTATATATAATATCAAAATTACAATACTATGGCTGAAAAGAAAATCCACAGTTGTTAGATTCCTAAGAGAGGAAAACAGTAGCTTACTAAATGCCAAAATTAGAAGAAAACAAACAGAAACTCTAGAAAAATAGAGATAATTGAAACATGTTTTATTCATTATTTTTAAAGAAATGACTAATGTCTAACTTGGTTATTAGCAGTTCTAAAAGTGCCTTTTTTGTACTGATGGCTTTAGTAAAGTTACTGCTGAAGGAAAAAAAAAAGGAGAACCCTGAGGATGCTGGTAAAATATGTTTGTACCAATATTCATGCTCCAAAACCTCAACATCTGATCACGTTTTTAACTGACACGTCTCAACATATTATTTTGGTGTCATTTCTTCACATCATTTTCTGGAGTCTCTAATTTTATATAGTTACTCCAGAAAACTTTCTCAGTGGAAGGAATAACAAGAAAATTCAAGGTACTGCAAAAAAATTAAAAAATTCTTGCAGGTTTATTGATCAGATTTGAAGTAAGAGTTGTTGCTGGCTTTCCTTTTTTCATTTATTTAAAAAAAAAAAAAAAAATATATATATATAATGACACACTTTCTTCTGAATGGTTGTTTTGAAAGTTAACCATCTTGTGAATCTTAGTTTCACACGAGTGAACAAGCCCCAGTATAAAAAGATTGGCTCAACTATCATTGCAAAGCACAATCCACTTAAAAATATTTCAGACCATATTCTTTCATTTAACTAGGGACATAAAATAATAAACTGTATCTTCCAACACAGAGAAAAAGTCAAACATAAATTATAACTGTGACTAAAACATAATATTAAAAGAAAAGAAAGCCTTTTTTGTGAGCACCCAAATAATCCCTCCTCTGTACACAGTGACACAGAAGCATTTTCAGCTTCCAGGTTTGGACAAATCCTGTTGTAACAACAACTCCCTCCCTTCCCCGCCCTCCTTTCTTAATTCTCCCACATCTCAAAAAATGAGATGGAGAACCTGGTATTTATCTTCTAGCACCATCAGCAGTTTTTACCTCTCAGATTTCTATGTTGCCCTTTATTTGCTATTTCAAGTTTACTTGCTGGATCTTTCTCTGAAGTGAGCCCCACGTACGTGGGTTTTTCTTCACCCTCTGAACTGAGGTTAAGGTGAAGACGGCTGACAGAAGGAAGTCAAGACCGTGACGGCCACCGACAAAAGGTACGGAAAATGAGAAGTTCCCATAATGCTCAGAAACCTAAGTACGGAGCTTCCAGTTTTGTTTACTTTGAATGATAACTTCTAAATCTGTTTTTAAATATTATTTTTGATATAAATAAATCTTGTCTGGAAAACTGACTTTTTAAATGAAATCTACTACAGACTTCTGGCAGTTCACAAGTTGAACATTCTCACATTCTGTTCTGTTCCGTGTGAAATGGGTTCTGGGGCCGGTGGAGTCCTCTCTGCATAACTGAGCTGGGACATACAGCCCCTTTGCTTTTGCTTCCTTTCACAGCATTTCTCTACCACCACTACAGCTGCTGAGACAAAGTCTGCTTTTATTCTCTATCCAAGAGAAATATGGAATAGGTCACAGACTATATTATGCTTGTGGCTGGACAGGAAAAAATATCCAGAGCAGTACAGCTAAGATCCTGGTACATTTGTATAAAAGGAACAGAATGGTGACTTTCATCGTGGAGAATAAATTCTTCCTACACGAGTTCTCTATGCAGAGAAAGCATGTGAAGTCCAATACTCAACAGTAAGCAAGCGCTATGTTAACTAAATGCAGTGTCACATTGCTTACACTGACTTCTGCTGTATGTAATTTATCACTGCCAGTGCTTGTTAATTATGATGAACAAGCTGTCTACAGGTCTGAATTACAATGAAAGCTGTAAAATGTACTGGTTAACGTGAAGAAAGGGTTATAATTGGTAAACTGAGCATACATTGATCAACATATAAAGGTTATTCAATCAAAGTAGAAAGGAAGAGAGACAGAAGAGAGAGAGAGAAAGAGAGAATGCAGATGCTCTTAGGGAATGTTAACAGCAATCCCATTCTTAAAGAATCCCTAAGCTGAAAATCGTTCCGAGGCAGTAATTTAGCAAACTGGCTGGAATGCTAAAATCCAATCTTGAAAACAGCTATTATAAAACTATAAACATGTACTTAATTTTTTTCTAGAAGCTTTAACTTTTGTTCTATTTTGGTCTCAGACATGAAAAGAATTTTGGAAAACAAAAAAGAAATGAACCGCATGACAGGCAAATTCTGAGCACACAAATGTTTACACATAAGTCTGACGCTTAAGAACTTAAAATCCAAGAGAAATTTTCTTCTGAAATTGTAGGAGTTACATTTCAAGATTATGAACAAAAATAGGACAACACAATCCAGACAGTCCAAAATCTAACATCTTACAGAATCAATGTTTGTACTTTTAATATAGGCATGGATTAGTATTAATTCAAATATTTTACCTAAGCCAGACATCAGTCTTCTTGGTGAGTCATCTGAAGCTAAACCATTTGCCCTATTAACATCCATGGATGTTAATCCTCTCTCCACTTGGGCAGGAAAGAAGTGGGTCTTAAAGTTAATGGTGCTTTTTGCCTCCAAATGTAGCAGTTTCTCCAATTCCCAAGGCAGGCAGAGCATTTCCGTAAGACGTGCTGGTGAAGGTAGCGAGGTAGGAGAGACAGGAAAGATCCGTGGACACGGCCGACTAGCTGCTAAAGAGTATATGGCAGGGGGTGTCTTCCCCTTACAATGTCCTAATCTAATACTGTATTAATTTCTTTAACCCTAAGCCAGAGGTCCTCAAATCCCCCCTGATTTTCAGAAGATGACACTGAGGCACAGAAAGGTATAAAGCCCAGAGTGACCCAGGCGTTTTAGATTCAAGACCCCACTCTGCCTTTTGTGAAATATATGAGTCATGATAAAGCAACTCTAGTATGTCATTCAAAACTAACTCAGAACAAAAAAACCCAGTATTACAATTATTTCAGAAACCATTATATTTTTCTGAAAGGCGGCAGTAAATACTGACAGTGGACTAGGAGTAGGAGGATGGAAGAGGAGGTCTCCTTGCTTCTTAAAACACAGCCACACCACCCAGGAGGTGCAACGTTTTAGACTTAAATCTAACATGGTACACACCCACTTTGTAGCCAATTTCAGCATATTTTGAGTTTTAAGAAAAACAAAGTGGACAGCTCCTTTCTTGTGCCCTGTCTCCAGCACCACCCACGTGCACTCACTCTGGAACGGCCGTCCCGAGGCCGGGTGGGAGCGTCCCTCCTCCTGGCCTGCAGTGTCCTCCTCTGTTGGTGGGGTTGGCGGGGCCGGGGACTCAGATGTGTTCTTGGCCCCAACTCTAAAGGGAAGGCTTTGTGTTTATTCATTCTTTCCCTCAATCCTAATTTTGTCTTGTTTCCCTAGCCTTTCTCACGTGGTTCTTTGCTGCAGAGAAATAGCTACAGTTTAGACTGAGAGCCCTTAAGCCCCAGGATTTTCCAGGAGGACAGAGTTAACAGCACCATCATGGCCTCAGCGGGTCTCCAGCTCCTAGCTTTCATCCTGGCCTTGTCTGGGGTCTCCGGGGTGCTCACGGCCACACTGCTGCCCAGCTGGAAGGTGCACGTGGACGCGGGCTCCAGCATCATCACGGCCATCGTGCAGGTGCACGGGCTCTGGATGGACTGCACATGGTACAGCACTGGGATGTTCAGCTGCACCTTGAAACACTCCCTTCTGTCCCTCCCCATCCACGTGCAGGCTGCGAGGGCCACCATGGTCCTAGCATGTGTGTTATCTGCTTTGGGGATCTGTACTTCCACGGTGGGAATGAAATGCACTCGCTTAGGTGGGGACAGAGACACCAAGAGCCACGCTTCCTTTGCTGGAGGGGTCTGTTTCATGTCCGCAGGAATCTCTGGCTTGATCCCAACGGTGTGGTACACAAAGGAGATCATAGCAAACTTTGTGGATCTCACGGTTCCCGAGAGCAACAAGCACGAACCCGGAGGAGCTGTCTACATAGGGTTTGTTTCCGCTGTGCTGCTGTTTATCTCGGGCATGATTTTCTGCACTTCCTGTGCAAAAAAGAATCCAGAAGCTTGGCCCTACCCAGCGGGGCTGGAGCACATCTCTCCCACGCAGCTAGAGAACAGCGCTGAGTACAACCTGAAGGATTATGTGTAAATAACTACATAAGGTACACAGAGTGAAGCTTTTGGGTGCCTCCTAGGACTTTATTTTAAATTAAAAAAAAATCGAATTATGCTTAATTTTCTCTACAAAGAAAGAGTGTAAAATATTTGAAAAACTACAAGGTTATTTAGAACATCAACAAAATTATCATACACAAAAATTACATGTTTTACATTTATTTTTCCATTATTGCTTTTGTGTATTAAAGATTTATAATTGAAAGAGGTCTTCTGACTACATCCATGTGGCAATTAATTGATAGCTTTTATTTCCTTTTCAAAATAACTTGATACATATTCTGAATTGGATTTTGCAAAAGAACCAAATCACCAAGTATAAACAGTTCACTGCCCTTGTGTTAATCAGGAATGTCATCTACTTTTGCCTTCTAGCTGGCCACCCCAGAGTAACTTGCTTCTGTTCTAAAGCCATAGTGCATGAAGGTACAGAAGGAACAGAAGAAACAGAAGAGCTGTCCATGCCACTCAGATGCTGCCCAAACCACCCACCCCAAGTCCTCACTCACCTACTGTGACCAGCCGCCTCTTTTTCATTTTAGGAAACTATCCATATGCATTTCAAGAGCTGACAATACTACACACAAACTAAGATTAGGCAGAACTAAAGAAAAGAAGCTGATAAATGCTAGCACAGCAAAGGAAAGCCAAAACAAACACTAACTAAATTTCTAGGACTTTTTAAAGCATTAAGTATAAGCTAAGTGATAAAAGAATGAAAGTTTGTTTTAACATGCCCAAGAATTCCCCTCTTCTGCTTCTAGCAAGAGGATTCTCCAGATTAAGTTCGGTTATCTTTGGAGGCTGGGCGCCGTGGCTCATGCCTGTAATCCCAATACTTGGGAGGCCAAAGCGGATGGACTGCCTGAGTTCACAAGTTTGAGACCAGCCCAAGCAAGAGTGAGACCCCATCTCTAAAAAATAGCCAGGTGTTGTGGTGGGCGCCTATAATTCCAGCTACTTGGGAGGCTGAGGCAAGAGAGTCTTTTGAGCCCAAGAGGTTGAGATTGCTGTGAGCTGTGACCATCATAGTACTCTAATGAGGGCAACAAAGTAAGATTCTGTCTCCCCCCAGCCCCCAACAACAACAACAGTTATCTTACAACAATTTAGATTTATTCCTACCCCATTTGATTTCATTTATTAGTATTTGGATGATAAAAGTTACTTTAAAGTTGTCATTTTTTTCCCCTCAAATTTAATTCATGTTGACAAGAACATTGCTGTTGTTATGAGTCAGCTGCTTCAATTAATTGATGTAAATATGATTTTAAAGCATAAAGAATGATTTTAAACTGTAAGTTAAAGTATGATACATAAATCAAATATTTTAACAAGAAAAATTGGATTTTCGATAGATGCAAAGGAAACACTGCATGCTGTGGTTTGCAGTGATTTGTTAACTTAAACTTAGACACTATCTATAATACAATAGTGAAGGGGGGACCAGACTATTTCCTTGTATGTTAATAACTCATGAAGTAGGAAGGATGACCTTCTATGTGAGTACATAACTTTCACTTGTGCATACACAAGTAGAGACTGAAATATTTTGTACCTATTTTACTTGGTAGAACATCATTCCCTTCTACAACAATGTCATTAGCTCTCAGTGAACTGGCTAAGATGAAAAGGTTCATTTCATGTAGGAATGAGGAAAGGAATCATTTCACAAGTTTAAATGATTGTTTAAAGCATATATTCTTTTTTGAGTGCTCGAAATATTATTTTACACATAAAATGCCATATTAAAAAGAATTCTGGAAAAAGAATACTTTTATGAAAATTAATGTGGTTAGACTGCTTTGACGTCTAGACGGTTCTCTCCCTTTGCCTGATGTGACAGCGCCTGTAGACAGTCTATGCAGCACACAGTCCACACGAAATGTTCCCATTATAGAAGCTATATAATTCTAGATATATTTCAAGTAATAATTTTTATTTAGCTCTGGAATGTTTTCCTGCTAAGTAGATACAAAGTCTCAGATAAGCAGCCATTTTATCTTAAATAACATCCCAATTCACAATTTTATGCAAACTGGAAATGGCAAGAGTGGAATAAACTGTGGTGGAGAGTCCCTCCCCTCCTGTGACCTCCCCCTGCTTTGTTCACTTCTCCTCTCTGCCATCTTCCAGCCTCATTCTCTTGCCCAAGCTCCTACCTCGTTCTTTCAGGACTCACTCAGGACCTCAGAAGTCTGTGGCTGCATTTCTGCTCCCAGGAAATGCTCTATTTAGACAAATCACAAGTTTATATGATGTATCTCCAATTAGGCTGGGGAACAAAGTGCCTTTTTTTACCTTTGTGCAGGGATATGCCACACAATGCTTCCTACAACATGCCTGTTCTGGTCTAAAATCCTTTGCATGCACTGACCTGGCAAAGCCTCCCAAAGACTTTCCCTAGCAGGCACCATTCTCAGGAGTTTACAGGAAACGAGGCAGAGAGGTGTTAAGTAAGTTCCTAACTTGTGAGAAGTCATACTGTAAGTAAGTGGGAGAAGGTTCAACTAGAGGGAGCCAGATTCCCGGATAAAACCACCTGGGTGCACGGTTACACAGCACATATTACAATATTACTTAAAGAAAGTTTTGCTTTGCTCATGTGAAAATGAGGATGAAAATGGCACCCGCCCCAGGAGGTGTTGTGAGGATTAAACGAGATGATACCCACAAAACAGTTCATGCACAGAGTGCATGCAGTGGGGGCTCCCCAACAGTTCTTAGGCTAACCCGGTGGTTTTCAATGGGGTGAGGTCGGCTTGCAGGGGACAGCTGATGATGCCTAGAGACATTTTCCATGATCACAACTGAGATGGTATGACGAGACGCTAGGAGGAGGCGGCCCCGGATGCTGTGGCCAGCACGAAATATCTCGCAGTGCCCAGGACAGACCCCGACAACCAAGAAATCCCCGGCCTGCAGTGTCAGCAGTTCTGCGGCTGAGGAACCCTGGGGCTCATTTATGGAATATACTTAAATATCTCTTTGTCTTCAATTAAAAAGCTACCAACATAAGGAAGAAACACACAACTCCCCAGAATAACAAGCTTACTTTTTCCTGTGGAGTTTGTGCATGCATATCTGTATCTACATGTCTATCTATCTCTATGACTAAGATCTCATCTAGTAATTCTGGTAAAAACGACAGACTGAAGTCAGAAGAATTGGGTGGAAGATCAGGATGTGTCTGGGAGAAATGACGGTGACCACTGGGTAGCTGTGAGGAGATGAAGGTGTCACCAGCCAGCACTGAACGGAGGACGGAGGGCTGGCCTGGGTTCAGACACAGAAGGAAGCTCAGCTTTGGATGCAGACTCAACGTTCTCTCACTCCACCTCTTTCACTACTATATTATTAGCTATGTGACTCCTGCATATGCTAAATTTTTTGACTTTTGAGGAGAATTACATCATAGCCTATAATTTTGCAGAAAACTGGTGCATACCTCATCATTATCTCCAGTAACTTCATATTCATTTCACTGCATTTTATACATCCATGAAAGTATCATCTGCAAAAACGCCATTTTATTTCTTTCTTCCTTGGATTTATAATACTGCTTATTTTAACCGTAAGTAGTTACAACAGGATACCTAGTGCTAAATTAGAATTGTACTAGTAAACACTCTGGTCTCTAGTTAACACTTTTTAATCTGACCTTTAAGGAGGATGACTCTACTACTTCTCTAATTATAAAACTGGCTTTTGCTCCGTATGTATTTTTTGCTTTGAACTCATCCACTTTCAAAAAGAATTTGAGGCAGCTTACAATAAAATTAGAGATAAGTATGATATAAAACCCCCTGATAAAGGCTGAAGAGTAAAGTTATAAAGAAGAAGAAAGAAAAAAATGCTCTTAAATAATCTTAGTTGAAGCATGCTAAAGCAATTAAATATGAAACTTAATTTAGCACCTGCAACCAAGGCAGAGAATGCCACATCAGCATTCTTATGGCACTGTCTGCTAGCAGGAACCTAGGGAAGATGCTGTTAGGGCCTTGCCCCAGCTACTTCCATTGGGTGGGGCACCCATACCTCAGCTGCTGGCAGTGTAGGGTGCTAATCGCTCACAGACTTGGAGCTGCCTCTACTGGGAGGTCACCGTCTCTCTGATCCCTGAAGGAGCCACTAGCCACACAGTGACTGGCACAGAGGTCCAAAGGCCAATCCCTTGCCCCAAGTGAGGACTGACTCTATGACGCAATTTGTGCTCCCCCTTTTCTTGCCGTGGACCAGGCTGAAGCCAATCCCCAGGAGGAATGATCATCTTGCTTCACTTTTCACTGCCCTCTCCTGTGCCCTCATGCCCCTTCTCCTGAGAGCCTTGCTCAATACCTCAATGAAATGAAAACAGAAGTCTTGAAATACTTCATTTAGGATAATGTTCTCCAAATCTGTCCATGTCAATACAAAAGATGTAAAGTCTCCATGGTATTTATTAATCCATTCATGGGTTGATGGGGAGTTGGATTGTTTCCACATCTTTGCAATTGTGAGGTTGTCTTTTTTTATACGTAGGAAAGTATTTTGGGCTCACATTTGAGGGACTACACTAGAGAAGAGTGAAGTCTGGCAAGAATTTAGTTCAACTAGTCACAACAGGATTGTAAATAGTTTCATGGTAATAAAAGTTTTGCCATTAAATCCTGATTAAGTTAATCAATAGACCAAAATACCTGAATAGAACGTTCTCAGAGAAAAATATCCGACAGTGTTTATAAATAAGCCCCTCCTAATATCACAAAAGAAATTCTCTGACTCAAATTCTTGAAGTCTTGATTAAGGGTAAGTAATGGACGTTAGTAAATGTCTCCTGAGCACTAACTCTGCCCTTTCTCAGCCATCCCCGGAATCGGCTTGCACTTCTGTTTTCAGCACCTGGCTTCTCACACCTTGTGTTGCACTTACCTGTATCTCAGACGTTCTCGCATTCAAAAGGTTTCGCCAGCAAGATAGCCTGGAACTATTTTATTTATTACCTCTGTAAAAACTCTTCTCATTTCTTATTTGAGAAAATGAATTTTTTCCCCTTTTTTTTTAATTGAGACAGAGCCTCAAGCTATCGCCTTGGGTAGAGTGCCGTGGCATCACAGCTCACAGCAACCTCCAACTCCTGGGCTCAAGCGAGTCTCCTGCCTCCACCTCCCAAATAGCTGGGACTACAGGCGCCTGCCACAACGCCTGGCTATTTTTTTTTGCAGCCATTGTTGTTTGGCGGCCCGGGCTGGCACCTTAACTGCTTGAGCCACAGGCGCCAAGCCTACAGAAAATGAATTTTTTAAAAATTCTGTTCAATGTGACTATCAGCAAAATATTTTCTGGCTTTTCTCAGAATATTCCTTCTCTGCCTTAATATGGTAAAACTATTCAGAACAGCAAAGAATTCTTTTAGAAGTAAAATTTAATCATTTCATTTATCGTTTCCTTTATCACAATACGTTTTCTCTTTCTTGATAACTGCTTTGCTAGGTTACAAATAAATCTGCCTGTAATATTTACAACATAACGAAAAGCACAAAAAGAAAACTGCTATATGTGTAACTTGCCAAAAACCCAAATATCCCTCAATAAAAAGAGAATCAAAGATACAGCTAACTTTTTTCCTTGAGGTCTTAATCCCAGAGGAAAGGAATTTTAATTAACGAGCTACATGTATACTTTACTCTAAATCAAAGACAAACTTGATAGTAACTTCTGAACACCATCAAGCACTCTCAACTAGGTAATGGAAACAGAAACTTTCTTCTAAAAATATTCTAACATCCATTCCAAAAAACTCTTGGTTAAATTTAAACAGCTCAGAGATTCTGGAGTTCTGGTAAAACCCATAATTAGAAAAGTCGGAGTCAAGATCTTGGTTTCTGCCATAATGGGTCTTAGACCATTTAAAATTTCTATGCACATACACACGAATGACGAGAAGAAAGCAAGCTCTATGCCACTTGGTGGTTTTCTATAATGGACCCCTGTTCTGGGAGAGAAAATCCCTAGAAACACAAATGTGTTAAATTTGATGATAACCTATAAGGGATTTCCAGTCATCATATTATTTCTAGGCTCCAACTATTTTGGGAGAAGTCAATAATGACTTACCTAAGCTTGAGTTAGAAAAGCTGACAATTAAACATTAGTGGAAGATGGACTGAATTCCCACAGTCACCTGGAAGCTCAGCTAATGGTGGTGGACAGATGGCAGGGGAATTATCAGGGTGGCAGCAAACAGCATGGAGAGTGCTCAGACCATGCCTCAAGACAGACAAGTAGATCTAACTCTATCTGTATCTAAATCTATAAGCCACAGAATACTAATTTTTGTGCTATTTTTATTTATGAAGGACAAATGACATAAGAGAAACTCCGCAAGACGTTATATTTGAGAGTTTTAACAACCAGGGAGAAATTTCTATTCCTCCCCAGCCTGTGAACTCCCAAAGGCAGGCTCATTTGGTGAGGCCCAGCCCCCGGGCCTTGCCAGCATCAGGTGTGTGAAAGGTGAGTTCACACACCGGGCCTTACAGTGGCTCACAAGCAGTGCTCTTGCTAAGACAGATACCAACTTTTATATTTTTATTTTTGGCAGAGAAACTTTGTTTCTGTAATTATTGCTTATTAATGTAACCAGCATGTAACAGTCAAAGCCTAGTTTAATACCTATTTTTCCACAGATGACTTATCACAAATAATATTACCAAAATAAGGTAAAAAAATACTATCAATGGACAACTCTACCAGAAATCACAAGTATTTGATTTCCTTTCTCAAGGATTAGTTAGGTGACCATGTAATTTATCTTCCATGCCGGGATATGTTTAAGCATAACAGGGGATGATGACGATGATGACGATAATAATACTCCACTACCAGGGCAACCTGCATAAACCTGCCACCCAGTCTACAGGGGAAAAGAGCAGAATAAGAACTTTTCATATTGTGTTTTCTGTGGTTCTTACTCCGGAGAAATAAAGACAAAGTTATGGCATAGTTTGCATATAAATCAAAGTTAGATCCTAGAGATTATTTCTTATGACACATCCTAGACGGAAAAAAGATTGCAACTCAACTCCTAATTCAAAAGCTAAAACAAGCAGAAACTCACCTCTGGTTTTGGGACAAAAGCTTGGCCTGGAATCGTGAAGAGGTGCTGGACGCTGCAGAGATACTGGGCCATGACGGAGAGGCGGCTGCGCTGTTTGCCTCCAGTATTGGCCGTAAGTCTCTACCAAAGGACAATGGATTTAAGCAAATTATTAGTCGGATCGTTTTGAGCTAACATTCTGTTACCTCTGAATACTATGTGGATTTTTGAGGGATATTATAAAAGTACAGGCCACACATAACATGTAGCCAACAAAGGGAATGTTTTCCTCCAACACCAAGGGAGGTACACCTAGGAAGGGTGAGTTATGTCACATATGAGCCACTCAAAAAGTCAGATACAACTTCCCTACCACAAACTGTGGAAATTTCAAACCACTGTTCTGTTCTCTGGCAGAAGGTCCTCCATAAAACAAGCAATCAATAAATACTGGATGAAGAAATTAGTAAGCATAACAAAGAATTAAAGATGCTTAAATAATTGTATAAATCACCCCAACTTATGAATGAACGTTTTTAAGGGTGCACTTTTCTTGATTTAAATGTAATTAACCCTTGAATAGTTAAATCCTTAGAGACTGGCTGTTCACGACCAATGATTTTTGCAAAAAGCTAGAAATCCATTGTTTTAAGTATATAAACATTTTTATTTTAAAATTAATTAGGTATACCCAAATTCATAAATGCAAGGCAATTTCAATCAAATCCTTGCAGGACTTTATGAAAAGAACTTTCGTTTTCACATATATTATATATTTTTTAAAAATGAAATTCCATATAAAATTTATATAAGGCCAAGAAGGGCTAGGACACTCCTAAAGGAAACCAACAACGTGGATGCCCACCCCACGGGCCATCAAAGTGAAGGCTGTGTTGCCCTGGCACAAGGACACCGATGGAATGGAAGCTTTAGAAACAGACCCAAGCACATGCTACAGATGAGACGTTAGCAACTGCTAATGGGACAAGGAAGGATGATTCAATAGGCAATATGGATATAATTAGGAAACTGTAAGAGAAAAAAGTAGATCCCTACGTTATACCATAACCAAAAATAAATGCTAAGTGAATTACCAATAAGTGAAAACCAAACTCTAACATTTTTATAATTGAATATCTATAACCCCCATGGCAGGGAATTCCTAAAGATGCTAAAGCAAAGGCTATAAAAGAAAAGACTGATATATTTTGCTCTATCAAAGTTAAACATTTCTGCACAATAAAAACACTATAAAGACAAGTTATAGACTCAAAGAAGGTATCTGAAGCTCGTATATGTGACAAAAACTAGTGTTCAGAATATAGAAGAAACTCTGACATGTTGATAATCGTTAAGACAATCAACTAATGGAAACTATAATAAGGCAATTCACAGAAGAGTGCCCTAAGTGAACCACAACCACAGACCACACCCAACCATACCCCAAAGTTGGGATATGCGAATTAGAACCACAAGGAGATATCATCTCAAGGACTGGACAGAACCTAGTATTGGTGAGCATGTGGAGCTACAGGAACTCTCACACACTGCCAGTGAGAGAGGAAATCAGTCCAAGGTCTGGGAGCATAATTTGGCAATATGTAGGACAGCTGAAATTGAATCAACCCTGTGACTCTTTAGGCCTATCTTTGGCGTATACCCGGGAGAACAGTGTATATGCACACAACCAGGAGAGATGTGTTAGACTGTTCACTGTGGCTTTATGCGCAGGATTAAAGAAAGTGAAAACATGCATAAAGGTCCATCAACAGGTAAATGAATCAACAGTGACAATGTTGACAATGGAATATGAAATAATTAAAATGATTAATAGGGGTTATCAACATAGGTCAAATCCCAAAATAGGGTAAAAAATAATTAAGTCACAAAAAATACGTGTAGTATGATTCACACAAAACGTCAAAAGATCAGTCCTATTGTTTCTCTGTGAGCTCAAGAAATAAAAGGATTTCTGCAATAAGACACAAAAAATACTAACCATAAATTTAAAATTAAGAAAGCTTGCTTGCTCTTCAAAGACAACAGTAACAGGCTATAAAGTAGAACACATTTTTAACACATTTAACTAATAGTATGGAGAGTATGTAAGAACTCTCAGGAACCAATAAAAAAAAAAAAGATAAGCAACTCAAAGAAAGACGAGGAGCACCTTCCAAAAAAACAAGTAACCCAAAAGGCCAGTCAAAATAAAATTGGTGCTCAATTTCACTACAAACGAACAAAGACAGAGTAAACCAAAATGTCATACTGCTACCCCTCGGATTAATAAAAACGTACAAGTCTAGCAATAGCAAGAACCAGCAAGAATCTGTTGCAAACTGGACTCAAACACGCTGCTGGTGGGAATGTAAACTGGTGTGATGATTCTGGAGAGTAATTCAGCCTTTTCTAGTAAGGATGCAGATCTGCAATTCCACTCCCAGGTACACATTGTAGAGATGAGAAGTCTTGCCCATGTGTCCCAGGTGACATAAATACCAGAATGTTCACGACAGTTTTGTTTGTAATAACAAAACACTAAAACTAATTCAGGGTCCCCAATAGGAGACTGGGCACATAAAGTAGGACATGGTCAAACAGTGGTTAGTACAGATGGCTAGGTAGATAAATCAACTACAGCAATACGTACCCTCAGGAAATGGTATACGACATTCAGAATAAAAAGAATATGTACTATCTGAGTCCATCTGTCTAAAGTTCAAAATGGACAGAACTAAGGTACATTAATTACATGGATACAAATCTATGTGATAAAACCCCGCAAGGGAAGGATCTGTCCAAATTCACAGTGCTGACTCCCACGCTAGTAGGGGTGCACAGGAGACATCATCAGAGTGAGGAGCACAGCAGAGTCTCAAGGCGCTATGAGTCAGTCAGCAGCTTGTGGATGGGGACTCGGGTGTTCTTTCACCTATAGATTCTGGTATTTGTGGGAGGTCCTAGAACCGATCCATCATGGACATTGAGGGACAACAATTTCATATGTCATCAATTTTTTAAAAAGCAACTTACAGACTGCAGATCCCCTCCGTAAACCTCTGCACCTTAAAAACCACCCTTGCCCACCCTGGAGGTTTATCTTCTAGAGAGGGAACTCAGACACCACTGCCCGGGACACACAGGCATAGCTGAGGTGGGGGAGTAAGTGACAGTCTACAAAGCAGATAATGAGACCCCAACCCTCCTTCCTTTCTCAGCTCCAAACTGATCATTATATCCTTCAACTATTATCCTATTGAGTGCAAAAACCCAATTTAGGCTACCACATCCCACTCCCCACGTATGAGTGCAGGGCCGATGGCACACAGCTTCTGTCTTTTTCTAATTGTGTCTACGCTGTCATGTCCTCGTGTTTGTCACACTGCCTTCTTGGCTGATGTGCACCCTTCCTGTTTCCCCTTGAAGCTTATAGCAGTTGCGTCTGTGATTATGATCATGTTTAATTAACTTCTGGCCAAGCTGTTGAGTTTTTCATGTGAGTAGGAGTATTCATTAACTTAGAAAACAGTCTACAATAAAAATGTAGTATTATTTTGTTTTGGAATTTGATCATGTGATAAAATAGCCAGAAAAAGTTAACACTTACCTCTGCCACTTCCTTTTGAAAAGTCAGAGTCAACTGAGTTCTGCCATAGGCAAAAGGCCCATCTCTACAAGAAACGCTTTCAAGCCATTTGATAATCAGTGGGGTTGAGACACTAAAAGGCAGATTTCCAATGATATGTATATTTGGAGGGTCTGTTGGGGAAAAAACAACCTGGAATGATTTCATCAATGAATTCCGAACACAATTTTAGTTAAGAGTAAAATCAAACTGGAAATTCATAGCCAAAATACGTAAAAAGATATAGCTGAGAATTTTTTCATTTCATTTATCCTTCAAAAACAATATTTTTTTCACAATCAGTTCTGAATTATTGAGGAAAAAATTCTACCTAGTGTTTACTCAGATTCTCAGATTTCTTTCTGGCCTAGGAAATACAAGACAAACAGTTGGTTTGAGGAAAAAGATAATTTACCTTACATGTGAGGAGGTTATGTCATGGGACTATCAGATGACGCTGTCAGAGGCTCAGGTGCCCGGGAAGGGGACATAGGCTGGATATAAAGATGTGAGTGTCTGCAGTACATACGTGGTAAGTGGAACTTGGGAGTGGAGTAACTGAGCAAATGTGCAGGAGAAAAGAGGATGTTCAAAAAGAAAAATATCAGAAGGAACAACATGCAAGAAGTAGGCAGAAAAAATAACCACCAGCAAAGAAGAGTTAGAGAAAGTTCACAAATATGAAAGGAAAACAGGAGGTCCCGGCATCAGGGAAGACAAGAACAGCCCTGGATAACAGTCAAATGAGTGTGGGAGAACCCAGTTGGGTAAAGCTGAAAACTGGCAGGAGGAGGTAGCTGTGCCTCTAGCGTGGCTGGGAAGGGGCAGAAACCTGAAGGCTGCGTGTGGGGAAGAGGAGGGCCCGTTAGGAGGTGGAGGGTACAAGTGTGCCCCCTGCGAAGGACCTGGCCATGGGAAGGCCAGGGACGTGGGGGACAGCGGGGTGTGGAGGATTCCAATACCCTCCTCCATTGGTTCTCTGAGTTTTTACAGGCAAAAACATGTCCTATTTACCTATGTATTCCAAAGAGCTGACATATAGCAGGTACCCAACAAACACTGTCCGTGAATGAAGAGTACCCTGGTAAATCATTGAGCATGAAAGACAATGGAAATAAGTTAAAACAAAGGTTTAGGTGTGGCCTGGTTTACTAAAATACTTCTTTTTTCGCTATTTGGAAAAATCACTTCATAGTTTACCCCATCCCTATATGGTGTCTTAAAAATGTTTGCATAAAATCAAAATATTTAAAAATATGAAACAAATTAATTAGAATTAAGAATTTATATTTTGGAATAAAGTAACAAGAAAATTAACAATGCACATTATCTATTTAATTCTCTTCAGGTAACTTTTAACTTTAACATATAAGAAGGGGGGTGCCCACGGCTCAGTGGTTAGGGTGCCGGCCACATGCTTTGGGGCTGGTGGGTTCGAACCTGCTAAATTTAAAAAAAAAAAAAAAAAAAAGGAGTTTTAGTTTACTGTGAGCTAGGCTGATGCTACGGCACTCTACCTGGTATGACAGAGCAAGATTCTGTCTCAAAAAATATATATAAATAAGTAAGACACCTAAGAATCCTTTTTAAAAAAATATAAGAACATCAATAATAAACAAAATAAATATTTGTCATATAAATAATGGTAAAAGAAAAATTTAAAACCACCTATAGGCACTTACCATCCTCCCAATGTCTTTTAAGACTTTCTGGAAAAGCCTTTTCTACCTTAAATGTCAACACATCTCCGTGAACAATTCTCAGTTTTCCAGGGGCTGCATCAGAAAGCATCTAGTTTACAAAAAGAGCAATTCATGAGTTCAAACACTAGGGAGAGTAACAAAACTAAAACTTTTATACCTGTACATCATTAAATCAGTTGGAAAAGCCAGATATTAGGAGTGATCATTAGTCAACCGAAGAATACACGTGTCCCCTGCAACAGACACTGTGGTGCTTCACTTTAGCAGGTACAATCATTAGAGACAGTAACAGGTAATACTATAATAGCTTATAATTTCACAAATAATATTTCAGTATGACTCTCAGAAGCCCTTCTATTTTCATACAGATTTAGTATAAACTCAACTCCTATATAAGTTTTTAAATTAGAGACTAAAGACATTATAATGAAATACTGAGAATTAACTAGGAGTCAACCATATGTGATAAAACCCGCAAGGGAAGTTTCACCATATGAAAGATGATCTTAATTCAACTAAATCTTTATATCCTAAATATACACAAAGGATTCTGCAAACTACCAAGATCTTTAACTTAATCTACTGGACAGACTCAAACCAAGCAGAAGGTCACTTATCAGTGTCAACCCCCACTTGGCATTCTGGGATACTCCCCTGACCAGAGTATCCTAGTCTTAATATTTCTTGACTCACAGGCCCTGCAGACCTACTGAATTATCCTGCATGCTTTAATAATAGTACCTCTAAGCCTATTTCTACCTTCTAACCAAATAGTTTCTTCCTTTTTCCTTCTGTCTTTCTGAGCAAAAAGGAAAAAAAAGGATCCTGTCCTTTATAATCTCTTTCTTCATTTTATCCACTGCAGCACCACACTCTTACAGTACTGGAGAGTTGGCACCTACTTCAAAGGCATCTTCTATAAATTCATATTCTATATGTACCCAACCCAAAATTTGATTCTTGAAGTCCTTGGTTAAAAAAATGCAGTCCCGGCTCAGCGCCTGTGGCTCAATGGGCTAAGGCCCCAGCCACATACACCTGAGCTGGCGGGTTTGAATCCGGCCCGGGCCCGCCAAACAACAATGATGGCTGCAACCAAAAAATGGCCGGGCGTTGTGGCGGGCGCCTGTAGTCTCAGCTACTTGGGAGGCAGAGGCAAGAGACTTGCTTCAGCCCAGGAATTGGAGGTTGCTGTGAGCTGTGATGCCACAGCACTCTATCCAGGGTGACAGCTTGAGGCTCTGTCTCAAAAAAAAAAAAGAAAAAAGAAAAAGAAATGCAGTCCCTGAGCTTATAAAGATTAAAATGCAGGAGTGAATAAAATAAAGAAGAAATACTACTGCTAAAGCAGATTTCAAAAGAAGTTATTCTCTTCCCATATTAAGTCAGAGCTCAGAGAACCCTGGCTCCAGCGGAGTTGCCAGATTCTAGAACTCACCACGGTTACAGAGGGATGGTCAACAGGCTCGCAGAGAACATCTGCCCTGAGCTCCTTGGGCCCACTCGTCCTTCAAAGCTGATTTTCTCAAATGTTTTCCCCTTGTGTAACTCAGACAACCAACAAGAAGGACGAAGATGATCACAGCAGCCAGAGAAGAGACACAAGACCAAGACCTGGGTTTGCAACTTCTCCTACAGTAACATATGCTCCTTAAGGCAGCGCTGGCTTCTCATCTACCTTTACAGCCCTTGTAGCTACACAGGACATCACTGGTGTTTAATACAACAAATTGAAGAAGTGAATGACCAAATGGCATTCAGCTTTTTATGACATTGGGAGCTTTCTCTTCTAGCCTGGGAGATTTTGGCTGCTAAAATTTGTAGGGTTGAGAAACTTGCAAAGACTTATCTCACTAGCAAATCAGGCAGAATTATATAAACATGACTCAGAAATAGACAGATTTAATATTTGTATTGGTAAGAGGCTAAACATTTTAATTTTAAGAATTATCTAGTTTGATATGTTTAGCCAAGTAGTTTAGCAAAGTAACTACATACCTCTGGTATTAATGTACTTATGGATTACTTATATTATGATGAATTGCTAAAACTGGATCTAATGGGTGGCGCCTGTGGCTCAAAGGAGTAGGGCACTGGCCCCATATGCCGGAGGTGGTGGGTTCAAACCCAGCCCCGGCCAAAAACCACAAAAAAACAAAACAAAAAACAAAAAAACTGGATCTAATGAGTTCCAGACAACAAGTCTTAAAAAACAATAACCTTAACATACTAAAAATTTTCAAAAAGATTGCCATCTATGGGACACGCTCAGACTATATAAAAATCTGCATATTTAATGATAGTATTTGCAGTCACTGGAGAATGCTGAATTTTTTTTCTATATTATGCTTCACATAACTAAAACAAAACAAATTAGCACACCAAAAACAAAGAGGCAGAACTAAAAGCTTATGTATTATAATGTCATTATATAGAAAGTAATTAAGGAATTAGTAATTAGGAGTAAAACGAAATAATCTAAACTTGGCTCTTTGGCGTTAATTTGTATGCTCTAATAACCATATTTTAAAAATTAATTTTTCCTACACTACAGACATATCTAAAAGCTGATATAATATAAATTTACCTTTCTCTCTTGGGTTCAAAGTTGTATTTCTATTGTATTTCTTTTGAATTCTCATTCAGGTTTAAGTCTCAGTCAATGGCAAACCAAATCCCTCCCATCCTTTAAAATTTACAAGGTCAACCTCTCCCTGACAAGTCTGCAGCTTGATGTTCCCCTTACCCATTCCCTGCTACAGAAGGAATGAATGCTGGTGTCCACAGATTTATGTGACGGCCCTAAAGCAATTACGGGAAAAGGGCGCTATACAGACTAAACAGATGTGATTACAGACATTAGCCTTTTAAACACCTAAAATGATATTCAACAATGACACACAAAGACTTTCTAACCAACCAATAATACAGAAAAATGTTTCCATTGCCATAATGGTATCTGGCGGGTGGCAGAGGGCTGGGGAAAATCATTATTACAGTCCTTCAAGAATAACACTGGAGCATTACACTTCAAAACCCTGGAGGTATTACCCATAATGTGCTCAAGGGTACAGCCGACCACAGAGCAGGCACTAGATTACAGCCAAATGAGTGTTTTTACAGACACTCTCAAACTGTTCTATCATTTTTATTTTAGTTTTCAATCCCATATTCTTCCAAAATGAGATGGAAGCTTAGAGTAAAAAGCATCATTAAATAGGGTTATAAAAGAAGAAATAGGAAACCAAACCATGAAAAGGAAAAGCATGCATATAGGCAGTGCCTGAGTTCCAAACATCTGAGACTGACCTACGACTCACACTTAGGAACGGAGGCTATTACAGGTAATAGGAAAATGTACCTGTTCCAACTTATCTACACATTCAACTGAAGAACAGACCCGAGGAACCTGTCCTGTTAATAACTCGGAGACCACCAGTATACCAACCACGGGACCTGATATTCTACTCTCCGGTCTTAAGAGAAGTGGAAGTGTATGTCTACACAAACACATACTAGCTTTATGTGTAATAGCCAAAAAAGTGGAAGAACCCAAAGTCTATTAACAGATGAACAGATAGAGATTTGGTATATCCACACAATGGAATCCTATTCAGCAATAAAAATAAGCAAACCATTGACAAACACACCAACATGGCTGAAATTTAAAATAATCATGGTGAGTAAAACACATCAGAGCAAAAAAAAAAAAAAAAATTGCATTCTCTATGATTCCATTTATATAAAATTCTAAAAAGTGGAAAATTACATACAGTGACAAAGCAGTGCAGTGACTGCCTGAGAACAGATAACAGGAAGAGGGGACAGATTACAAATGAACATAAGGAATCAAAGTGATGGCCAGTTCATCATCTTGACTGTGATAATGGCTTCATGCAATTACACATGTCAAAATTCAGGAATCTGCATGCTTCCGGTTTGTGCAGTTTACTGAGCGTGAATTATACCTCAAAAAAGCTGAAAACATAAAGTAACTGTCCTTCATGTGGCAAACTCTCCATAAATACCAGGTATTATATTATTAGCATTAACATATAAAGGTTTTAAAACAGAAACAAAAAAGAGGAGGAATTTGGAGTATCTGAAGGGGTACCCATGATTTAGAAAGTTTTTTCCAGTTAAAAATGAAGAACTTATTACCAAGGCTTTAAACTACTGGAGACATCAAGAAATCTGCTATTTCTGGTTCAGAAATAGGGGAAGGACCTACCAAGACGTCAAGTTCCTTGGATGTCAGGACATCTCTCCCCTTCACGGAACAGAGAATCCATTCAGGGGTAAAAATGTAATAACAAACCCCCAAATTTAAAAACTTAGAAATGCACAATCGAAATGCCACAATAGCAAGAGAAAGAAATCCTGAGTGTCTGACGCAGTTTGATGAGCTGGAGAACGCCCCCATGTTTCCATAGCACCAGAGATTCTTCTGGTGCTCCAGTGAAATTACATTATTTTCCTCCTGTATCTCTTTCTAGATTAGCAGTCTCCTGATCAGCTTTTAATCATCTGAGGTACTTGAGGCACGGGGACGGTAATTATTTATAACTAAGATTTACTGAGTGGTTACTAAGTGGCAGGCATTCGCTTCATCCTCTTAACAGTCCTATGAGCAAACTGAGGCACAGAGGACGGAGCTACCTGCCCAAGGTCACACAGCTAGTGGAGTCCGATGCTGAAGCCTGTGTTCTCTACTGAACTACACGACTTCATTCTCACATGTTAGACAGGTTTTTTTACCCTTACAACATGCTGATCGTGAACTGCATGTTATCGCCAGTTCTTTCCCTCAGCTGCCTCGTGATAATATTACAAGAATTGAATTAAGCTACAAATGACATGCTTTCAGCTAGAAGACATTTTATAAATTATTACAATTTCTTTAAAAAGTAATTCTATTAGCTTAGAAATCACTAAAATGGAAT
Organism: Perodicticus potto; assembly: GCA_963574655.1. Lineage (NCBI taxonomy): Eukaryota > Metazoa > Chordata > Mammalia > Primates > Lorisidae > Perodicticus > Perodicticus potto. Next base: position 35,547 of record CAUYRH010024996.1, on the reverse strand, counting down.
CCTTAAAATAGATCACTCTCCTCTTGCCTTTACTCAGTTTTATGATTAATTTAGTACCACTAAAAGAAAGTGGTCTTACATATTGAAACATTCTTTACAGGGGAAAAAAACCCGATTTGATATTTTAGTACCCAACATTTCTTTTGAAGGCAAATTCCTTTTGTGCATATACACTAAGAAATTAATTTTGCTCCTTCTACTGAAACGAATTAGAAGTCAAATATTCATTTCCTGGAATTCACCTTGAAATTGGCCTCCATATTTAGAAAAAAGAGCATAAAACTTTTGATAATCAATATTACACAATTATTCATTTTCACTACTGAATGACACATTTAGTCAGCTAGCTTGATACATATGTTAATATAAACATACATACACAGACATAGAAAGAGACAACTATTTCCCAAGTGAGATATTACTGAATACCCACTATATGCCAGGCATTGTTACACACGGTGGCAATATGGCAGGGACCAAAACAGACACAAATCTCTACCCTCACAGGACTTAAGTTCCTGTGAGTGAGTCTATGATGATAAATCTAAGGAGATGAAACGAGGCAGGGTTAGGAATGCGGGGACCTGGGGGTTGGAAGAAGTTGAGAAGAGAAAGGTCGCAGTTACTCTTTTATTTTTAGAAGTCAGGGCTCTTTATTCTTTTTCTTTTTAAAAAATTTCAGATTAAAATAAAGGTACATACAATTAGGTTACATTGTTTGCATTTGTCAGGTAAAGTCCAAGTTATAGTTGAGCCCTTCACTCGAGAGGTGTGCCCTTTACCCTACACTGTACTGGGCAAGTGAGAGCTTACCAATAGTCTGTCTTCAAAGGTCTTTAGATCAGATGAGAAAGGAGAATATGTAAATTAAAATGGAGATGAACAGAAATGTGATTCACCCTCTTGACTAATAAGAAAAGAGGCACACCAGAGACAGTGGTATTTGAGCAAAAAAGTCAGATGAGCATTCCCCATGCCCAGATAGGGCTAGATGAAAAAATGTGAAGGGAATTACACAGCGGTATTCACTTTCTTTTTATAATCTAATAATCCCACCAAAATTAACAACACTCTTATTTCGTATTTCTACTGCCAATTGTGTGATATGATTCTTAAAATAAGAATACAGTTCAAACCAAAAGTAACTATTGAATTCCTTATTTGATCAAGGAATGAATATCACCTGGCGGCAATTCCAAAATAAAGTTATAAATATGAAACCAATTCTGTCAGTACAAAATGGCAAAATTAGATAAAATGAAATATAATTTTTTAAAATCATAAAGCCTGGATAAAACAAAATCAGAAAAAATTCACTAGGTTTCTAAAAACATTGGACACATACACAGTTCTAGATTTTCAAACAAATTTTCTCAAACTGTTCTGACAAAAATTAAACATTTTTCCATTACTATATAAGCATTAGAATGTACTAATTTTAGATCAATTTGTCCTCTTGTATGAAAGTAATATAGGTAATTTTATCACTCTATTACAGTCACATATTAAATTGCTTGCCATCTGAGCCAAAGGCTCAGGAGTCTTTAAAAGTTTAAGAATTATGGAGAAATCAAACAAAGGCCTTTAAGGTCATTAAGTACCCCCCACCAGGAATTCCCTTTACAAGATACCTCATATAATCTATTCGATTTGCCAATGTTTTAAAAATGTATGTTCCTTTATTTCATATCCTCAATCCTGCCTCCTTTAATTCCCACCTATTTGTTGTAGTTCTTTCCTAGAAAAAGTTGAAAACAAGCTTATCCTCTCCACTGCCAACCTCTGATAGGAAGCTATGAGTACCCTCACTCAGGTCTTCTTTTCTCCAGTTGAAACATGCCCAGTTCCTTTAAATATTTCCATATAATAACAGTGTCTGTGCTTTAAAGATGCGTGCATCACTTCATTGAAACCCTATCTTAAATCTGTAAGTACAGAAGTACAACTCCACTCCTTCACTCAAAAAACTCTTCTGTAAGAATGCTTAAGCTTAACAGTCACTCTTAATGAAGGGCCAGCATATGTCTCATGTGTCTGCTCCTCTTTTGGTCATGGAAATGCTTTTTTTTTTTTTTTTACCAAAATGAAGTTCTCAAAAATCATGCCAATGATTCATTCCTGGCCACTATTTATTTTTACTCACTTCTGAAGGAATAAATCATGACTTTCAAAGCTATTTGATTTTTAAAATAAGATCACAAAAACTGTTTAGCATCAATGTGTTAAGTAGGTTTATTCAAGCTGTAGTCAACAGACCATCTAGCAACACTTGCTAGAAATGTAGACTTCTAGAACTCTCCAGACAACAGAATCAAAATCTTTGGGATGAGGCTAGGGGGTCTGCCATTTGAAGAACCTACATAATCCTTGGGGACACTTTGGAGTTTAAGAATCACAGCATAAAGATTTAACTTAGGCTTTTGCCTCCTAAAAAAAAACTTGTAAGTATCTCACCTGTAATCCAGGAATAAATCGAGTATCCTTTTCAACTACCAAAAGTTCAGCAACGTTGGCATTGAGAATGGATCTTGTGATTCCCCCTGGCCCAGGGCCCACTTCATAAACATAAGCATTTGTCAGATTGCCAGCTTTCCTTACAATTTTATCTAGAGAAAAGAAAGTTGAGTTATCTTGATTATCTTGGCAAATTTCAATTTTAATCTCAATTTAAAAAGAAAAATAATCTATAAAAAGTCTTATCAGCCATTATCCAACTAAACCTTTATATTCAATATTTATCTGATTATTTAACCCCCCATCTAAACCAATATATAGTGGCCATTCAATATTCTACCACTGTAGAACTGTACCAGTCCCTTAATGAAATAGATGACAAGTTTGCTTAGCCTAAATTTAGCTGAACAATTTTACTGTTCCCTGCCAATTTCTTTCAAATTGATTTGAAATCAATTCTAAGAATAGACTAAGCATGCAGCACTATTCTACAATTGTTGCACATCAAATATTTTAATAAGAAAGACTAGTTTCATATTCAGAATCTTCAATGATGGTAGTTTGATATCCAAAAGCAAAAAGTGCTGGCACTTTCCATTTTTAGCTATGGACATCTAGTTGGTGGACATTCTGGCAAAAGCAACGTGTTCCTAGAAATGTGGATCCTTGGTCATTTTCAGAAAAAAGTTAAATTTAGCAGTGGAGGTTTTTTTAAGCTTTGCAAACATGCATATTAATAAAGAAGAATTAATTTTTTAATCAATTTTGTTTAAGTTAGCAGACCTTAAGAAATCACAGAAAAGCAGAGTACCGGTTCACTGCAGTTAGTCAGCGCTTCTTGAAAAAGGAGCTGGTCTTAGAGAATACAATATATTAAAATCTAAGCAATTTAGCCTGCTAGGATAGTGGAAATATAGCCACTAAAAACATACCGGCACTTACTGGCAGTGTTCACTGACTTCGCATAGTCTTATTTTTCACTTCTCTTATCAATAACCTATTTTGGTAGGCTAAAAGGTAAAAATTACTCTAATCATCCAAAAATGGTTTTGTCTGTTAATGGGTAAGGGAGGGAATTAGCACCCATTCATCATATGTGACCATCACATCTGTTATGAGGTATTTACATACATTCTCTCACCTAATCCTTCCATGTTAAATAAGAACTCCTACCCCATCTTAAGTTCTCTGAACTTTTCAGTTTCCTTGTCTATTGTTTCATTTGTGCAAGGTCACCTAGAAAGCAAATGGCAGAGAAGGAATTCCGTCTCGGATACAAATTCTAAAGCCAACTGTTGCTCCACTGTGAGCCCAATGCCACCCAGAGGGAACAGCACTAATACTTTAAGCACAGGCATTATGGAGTGAATTTAATATTCTCATTTTTTAAAATGGAGAGCCATGACAGGAAGAACTCTACCCTCATACTTTTCAGGCACATTTTAAAAATACAAATGAATATTAAAGAGCACTGTCAAATTGCTAAGCTTGGGTTTCAATCTTGCTCTGCTCCTGCCTGTTTCTAACCTCAGGCAAGTACCCTAATCTCCATTCACTTTGGTTCCCGAAGGAAGAGTGGATAATAGTACCCAGAATCTGCCACTTGCTCCTGAAGATGAATAAAGGCTGACATGAGAAAATTTATACGAAGGACTTAAAAAAAAAAATATATGAAGATCAGTACTTTTCAGTCCTGAGAATGTTCCAAAATTTAGACTGTGGCTAATGACTAGCAGAAAAGGCTGGTACCAGTTATGCTAGACCCAAAGAATTTTAGAGGCGGGGGAATCTTTCAAAGCTCTTGCATTAGGCCCCTCCTCCAAAAGAGGAGAAAACTTAAGCTATGTTAAGCTATTTTATCCAAAGTCATATTGCTATGGGCAGGAGAGACTCAAGCAATAAAACATCTTAAATATTTATGCTTTGTAGACTATGTTTCACTTAATTGAAAATGCATTTTTGGCCAAAACTTCAAACTAGAAGTGCTCCAGCAGCGAATTAGTGGACGTACTTGTTAACGCTCTCCCAATCTCATCTCGGGTGGTGGTGGCTAAACGAACAGATTATCTATCGGTCAAAATTCATCCTATCATGCACTCCAAACTGGCGAATTTTCTTGTATATAAATTGTACCTCATGAAAAGTGACTTCAAAGCATAGGCAGTGGAAATGTAAACTTAGTAAAATGTCAGCTTCTCAGGGAGAAACTTTGCCATGCTCACTCCCATCCCTTATCCCCAGCACGACCGCACAGTGGCTGGCACACTATGCCTTGAACCGGGGGAGTTCTTGTGCCCTCAAAGACTTTCTAGACTCGACGAGCAAACAAACGTTTAACCAACGAATCCTGAGAGCGTGCTTTTTCAACAAGGTATTAATAAAATCCATGTACTAATGTAAATGCAACTTTAAACTGCACGGAAAGCAAATCCACCAGCTCGTCCGGCACTATTTCCGAGGGACCCACGTGAACCCCGACCCCGCACCGCACGTGTCTCCGGGGAGGGGAGACTCGGCGTCTCTGGTCCGAGGCGGGAGAAGGCCCCGACCGCACGCCGACCGCACGCCGGGGCCTGGGAACGCGCCGCGGGGGCCACACGAGACGCCCCCACCCTGTCCACGCCCTCAGGTCCACAGGGGCGACATCCGGGCAGCACCAAGAAGCCCTCCACCTGTCAGCCTCAGGTCCAGGAGAAAATTCTGGGATAGCTGCTTCGCTGCTTTCAGTCTGTATAACTTAATGATTTCTCGGATCGTGGGCAACGGCGGGAGACGGAAAGTGCTGAGCTTCCCAGAGGCAGCCATAGTCCCAGAGGAACCACACACCCCTCCCCTGAGATTCCCTGCTGCGCCGACCGGACTGGGGCGGAGCTTGGGAGCACCAGGGCCCGCCTCCGGACCCTCCTCATTGGTCAGATGTTTCCCGTCGGAAGCTGCGAGCGTGGACAGGAAATCCGGGCGTACTGACAGCGCATGCGCTACGTCCCGCTGAGCGCGGTGCAGGTTGGGTACGCCGTGGGTTCCGAGAGAGAGGGCGGAGGAGTGTGGGTGTCGCTTCTCGGGTGGGCCCGGCGAGGCGGGGTCTGGGCGGGATGTTGGGGTTTGGGCGCCCGGGGCCAGCTGTTCGACCCCGCCGGGAGCTTCGAAGACATTCTGGCCCTTTGACGTTCTTAATGACCGTGGCGAATATTAGCGCTGAAAGCCGGTGATCAGACGCAAAACTATTTGTAGTTTTTAGAGACAAGGTCTTTCTCTGTCGGCCAGACTGAACTGCAGTGGCACGACCATAGCGTACAGAGGCTTCGAGCCCCTGGGCTCAAGCGATCCTCCTGCCTTAGTCTCCCAAGTAGCTAGGAGTTTGGCTGATTTTTTGAAAAATATATTTTGTAGAGATGGGGTCTTGCTTTGTTGCCCAGGCTAGTCTGGAACTCCCGGGCTCAAGTAATCCTTCAACTTCATCTCCCAAAGTACTGGGATACAGACATGCACTACCTCCAGGCCCAGAGTTGAACAGCAGTTCTTTCTTAAGGCTGCGTGTTTTTTAGAATACCCACTCTGCAGATGACGCGTGCTTCGTTTTTTTTTTCATCCGTTAAGTGGCCATAATAATGTCTACCACAAAATTGTGAGCACTAAATGAGAATGGTCACTTGGTGTGCATGGCATCTGGTAAGCCCACAATCAGTGGTGGATGCTACTACTATAATTATTGGGCAGATGAATGCAATTCAGTGTAAATGTTTCAGCACAGCTTGTTAACGAGAGGGCCAGAATTAGAATGCAACCCTTTGAACCCTTCAAAATGTTTCCAGCTGAGGAGACAAACGGCTTTGTTTAGTACTTTAGACTTTAAGAAGTGTTTTCATATACTTTGTTTTTGAATCTTTAACCAAGTTTTATTAAATAAATAGGACTAGTATTACTAGCCCCAGGAGTAAACAAAAGCTTAGCGAGGCAGTATAACTTGATGAAATTCACAAAGCTAGAAAATTGTGAAATCCAGTTGAATCTAAGTTTTGTGAAGTTTTTGGTGGCTACTGCTTCTATTGTGCCCATGCAGTGGGTATTGGTTGCCACTCCACGTGTACCCTGGCAACGTGTTCTTAGTGCCTTCTTATTGTCCAAGTATTGCAGCCTCTCCTTTTCCTTCTCTTGGAGCAGTAACTGGAAAGACAAGGATGAAAAGGAAGACAAAAACATGATTATACTAATAATAGCTAACATTCATAGAGCGTTCTGCCAGGCTTTCCAACCGTTTTACAACTATTATCTCAATCCTTACCACACACCAGATGAATACATTCTGTTATTACACATTTTTGAAGGTAAAGTAAGGTTTGCTGAGGTTCAGCAATTTGCCCTATGCTGCACAGCTAACAAGTGGTGGAGTCAGGGTTTGAATCCGCACAGCCTGTGTCCAGAGCCTGCTTTTTAAAGCAGTGCTGTCAATGTAGAGTTCATTTGCTTAAGCTGATTACATCCATGTACAGAGAGAAGACTTAAATAAATTAGGGGAAAAAACAAAGCAAACGAAAATAATTAAATTTCTTTGAGAGGTGGGAGAATTTTGCTTTTCTAAATCTATACTTACTTGCAAATTGTTGCATTGAATCTAAAAATATTTATTTCTCAAGTAAGTTTTTTTGTTGTTTTTTGTTTTTATTTTTTCAGAGACAGAGTCTCACTTTATCACCCTTGGTAGGGTGCCGTGGCGTCACAGCTCACAGCAACCTCCAACTTCTGGACTTAGGCGATCCTCTTGCCTCAGCCCCGGAGTAGCTGGGACTACAGGCACCCGCCACAATGTCCAGCTATTTTTTTGTTGCAGTTTGGCCAGAGCTGGGTTTGAACACACCACCCTTGGTATATGGGGCCAGCGCCTTACTGACTGAGCCACAGGCACCACCCCTCTCAAGTAAGTTTTTTAAAGAGCTAATGGAAAACCAAATGACCGTGTGTGTGATGAAGAAATGGAGTCTTTTGAAATTGCAAGGGAAAACTCAGTCGCTTTATAATTGTATTAGAAGGAAGCAAGATATAATCTGATAAAGCTCCTACCTTTGAGAAAATGGGGACATGACAAGCCAGGCACGGTGGTGTGAGCCTGTAATCCTAGCTACTCAGAGGGTTAAAGCAGGAGGATAGCTTGAGCCCAGGAGTTTGAGTCCAGCCTAGGTAACATAGAGAAACCCCCATCTCTTAAAAAAAAAAAAAAAAGAAAGTTAAAAAAGAATGTAAAAAACATTTCAGTGCCACTTTAGGAAAAAGAAATGTGGATTGCAACCTCAAACTGTTGGTTCAGAGGTTTTATTTTCCACAACACCCTATGCCTGGAAAGGCATTCATTCATGATTATACTAATTGTATCATTTATTCCTTGCAGGGGTTCTATGTGAGGGAGATTATTTTTATCTCACTATGAAGAAATAGAGAAAAGCCAGGTCTTTTAACTTACCTAGGGTTCTAGAACAAAGTACAGATAGAAGATGATCTGAAATTTGTCTTTTCTGAGTTCTCATCTAATTGGCCACACCTCTCAAGTATCAAATTATTAAGTTAATTCATTTTTGTTAATTTTATAATGCTATTTAAATACATAGAAATATGAATCTATGTATAAACTTAAGCTTGCAATTTTCAGTGACTACTGCAGAATTACAGTAAATACGTACAAAACTACAAATCCAATGCAAATGATCTTATTAGATGATGAATGATGTTAAATCACAACTCTTAATACTAAGTAGAATTCTTTTTTAAAGATTCAGCTTACAAATGCTATGGAGTGCCGTGTAGTGATTGAGTGTTCTCAGTTTGCCATTCTCTAGCTTTCCTCGTGGGAGAACACACACACTACCTGTTAGGTCTGCTTGCATCTGTTTTTATTAGCTTGGAAACAATTGGAATTATCAGGCACCAATGCTATCACAAATATACACATTGCATGACAGGTATAAGGAGAATTTTCAGGTGACCCAGAATGTAATCACATGAACTTTGTAAAAGATTAATCATCATAAAAGCAAACTCAAATTTATTTATTTATTTATGAGTACTTTTTTTAATTTTTTCAAATCAATATGAGGTTACAATTTTTAGGTACATTGTTCTCACTTCCAGGGCAAACTAAAATTTGAAAGAACAAAAACACCTTTGCGTTGAGATGGGGGTTTCTCTAATAGGTTCTTGATAATTTGTCCTCAAATCTAAATATGCATGTATGAATAGCTTATACCATGCCATCTTCAGTAATTCATGCTTGTAAAGTTATCATTTACAAAGCAGTTCCCCTCGTTACTCCCCTTAATTCTTATTTCAATTATGTGATGTAGGCTCACAGAGATAGTGACTAACTTACTGTCACGATGTGTCTTAGTTCATTTCTGCTCCTAGAACAAAGTGTCTGAGCCTGGGTAATTTATAAAGAACAGAAATTTATTTCCCACAGTTCTGAAGGAGTTAGAGGTTTGGTGTCTGGTGAAAGCTGCGCTCTCTGCTTCAACAAGGCACCTTGTTCCTGCATCCTCCTAACTTAAAGACCTCTTACTTCCCACCCATTAATACTATCACACTGGTGATTTGGTTTCAACATGTGAATTTGGGGGGGCATTAGCTGAGTGCTAGTATGTGGTGGAGCTGAGTTTAGAACTCACACATCTGAGTTCACTGTGGTCCTCCCCACCCCCATATGGGTTAACATTTTTTGAACTGGATAAAAAATTCCTTTTTAGAAGAATCTTTCAAGTTTTTAATAGTTCTTGAGATATAATTTTTATCATAAATATCTGATCCTCAATTTTTAATTTTCAGAATATTACACATAACTCTGCAAAAGCCTATGAAATCAGCAGGGGGTTTTAGTAGTATATTTCATATATTAATGCAAACAGTTTTATCCCTTAAAAGAGAGGTATGCTGTTTCATCAGTTTGAAGCTTTGAAGTATCTGCTTTATCTAGATATAGATTTTAATATGCTAAAATATTATAATTAATACAGAAATCACTAGCTCCACCTGTCACTTATATGAAGAACTTCAAATGATTCATGCTGAACTATACTTCAGAATTCTAACTTGCATAAATCCCAGAATGGTTGTATAGGAAAATTACTAGTTAGGTTAGTATTTATTTTAATAAAAATGCATATGTGACTTTATTTGCTATAGGTAATTTAGTGTCTATTTCTAGAAAAGGTACTAATTCTAAAAGGTTGTCATTTTACAGTTCCCCGAAAGAGACTTGAAAGCCACAACGAGCAATATCTTTCTGCCATGTGGGAATTTTCAGGGAAAATTAAATGTGGCTTGGAATAGCCAAATTGAACTTTATAAAATGACTATTATGGCATGTAAAGTGCCCTTTTCTGATAGCATTTTATGATTTTGTATAATGTGACTCAGTGCTCCAGAGAAATATTAAGAGCCACATTTTGCACATGTTTAGTTTTTTTTTTTTTTTTTTAATAGCTCTTTGATGCCCACTGTTCACAAAGGAATCTAGGGACCTACCATGAGGGAAGAAGGAAAAACCTAATTCTGAGCAGACGGACCAAATGCTTATTCTGTGGGGACAGGAAGGAGTAGGGCAACTGATGGCAACACTGACACGGGCTAATTGCCTGAGGGAACCTTGGAACAGTCACACTATTTTTTGAATATGGTGCTTATCACTATTTTGGGCAGTGTTTGAAATGCTGCTAGTTGTCCCCAAAGATCTAAGAGTTATTGTCAAGTATCCTAATGGGTGTTGAGGGTGAGAAACTCTTCTGACTGAGGATGAGGCAGGGAGCTAGGGTTGGGGGTCTTCCCTACACAATAAAACAATCTTTTGGGAATGAAGAAAGTGTGCTAATGCCATTGTAAAATAATTAGCCTTTATTATATAGACAAACCTCAGAGATATTACAGGTTCGGGTCCAGACTACCAGAATAAATATCTCAGTAAGGAGAGTCACATGAAGTTTTGGTTTCCAAGTGAGGGTTAGGTTTAGATTACACTGTAGTCTACTAAGTATGCAATAACAGTATGTCCCCCAAATGTTTGCATCTTCATCTTAAAATGCTTTATTGCTAAAACGTGCAAATGATCATTACCATGTGCCTTCGGCAAGTGATAATCTTTGTGCCGGGGGAGGTTCTTGCCTCCGTGTTGGCTGCTGACTGGTCAGGGTGGGAGTGGGTGAAGACTGAGGTGGCTGTGGCAATTTCTGAAAATAAGAAATAATGAAGTTTGCTACATTGATTCGTTCTTCCTTCTATGAAAGATTTCTCTGTAGCATATGATGCTATTTAATAGCATTTTATGCACAGTAGAGCTTCTTTCAAAATTGGAGTCAATCTCCTCAAACTCTGCACCTGCCTTTTCAGTTCTGTAATGCTCTGACTCCTTTGCTGTTGTTTCAGCCTTGTTCTCAGCATCTTCACCAGGGGTGGATTCCTTCACAAAGCATTTGCCAATTAAGGTTGCCATTTTACATGGGCACAGTTCATCGCACCCCCAAATAATAATAGTAACATCAGATCACTGATCACAGATCACCATGACAGATATAATAAGGAAAAAGTTCGAAATATCTTGAGAATTACCAAAATATGAGACAGAAACACAAAGCAGGCGCTCTTAGAAAAATGGGGCTGTTAGACTTGTTGAAGGCATGATTGCCACAAACTTTCAATTTGTAGAAAATGCAGTATCTATGAAGTGCAGTAAAATGAGGCGTGCCTATGTAAGTTTAATAGCTTAGGTCTCAACATTTCATTTTGTTGAGGTTAAGAATAAATGAAACTTAGTATGAATGCATTTGGAAGTGGTGTGAGAGTAAGTCGGCTCTCCATCCCAATCCTTGTTTTCCTCTTTTAGTACAACTACTCTTTATATTTTAGTTGTTATTTTCATTGTTTTTCTATCTTTGCTATCATACTAAAATGTGGGGTCCATGAAAACAGGGCAGCGTCTATTTGTTCACTGATGTAAACTGTTCACCTAGCCCAAAACCCGGGATCTTTAAGAAGCATCTGCTCGATGAATGAATGGGAAAGCCTCCCTCTGATTAGTTAGGGTACATCTTATTATCCACAGGAATATGCTACAGATGTTCTGAAACTAAAATTCTGGGTAGATGTTTTTGTGGACTGTCTTCTATTTCTCTCCAAGAGCACCTGTTATGAAACCATCACATCAGTTTTTCCAAAAGATTTTTATTTTTAAACCAGATCCCTTTTCCCAGATTTCCATTTTTCATCCAGATCTGCTCATGCCCTCTTTAGCTTAAAATTTCCTTGGGTTCTCTCTGCTGTGCCTCCCTTGGTTTCCTCCAGTGTGACCTGCGAGGAACAGTCTGGGAGAGTGGACAGCCGCTGTCTGTATTTGCCTTGTTAAGTGAGATCTTATTCATCTTTCTGGGATCCACACAGTGTGACCCATTGTGAGAAATCTCTTGATAATTTTTTTTAAAATTTCAGGTTAATATGAGGGTGCACACTATTAGGTGACATTGTTAGCATTTCTCAGGTAAAGTCCGAGTGATATTATGAACTTCTTGTCATGTCCTGCTCTGGCCTGATCTCTCCCAGGTTGAGTCCCTCCAGCACTGTGTTCACCAAGTCAGCAGAGTATGTACTGTATTTTGCAATATAATTTGATCACCACACACTGCATTGGAATCTAATAATTTAATGTCAGGACCTCCTTTGCAGCTGTGTGTGTGTGTGTGTGTGAGAGAGAGAGAGAGAGACAGACAGACAGACAGTCTCACTCTGTTGCCCAGGCTAGAGTGCTGTGGTGTCAGCCTAGCTTACAGCAACCTCAAACTCCTGGGTTCAAGTGATCCTCCTGCCTCAGCCTGCCAAGTAGCTGGGACTACAGGTGCCCATCACAACACTGGGCTAGTTTTTCTATTTTTAGTAGAGACAGGGTCTTGCTCTTGCTCAGGTTGGTCTCAAACTCCTGAACTCACGTGATCCTCCCACCTCAGCCTCCCAGAGTGCTTAGATGGCAAGTGTGAGCCACAGATTCACAGCTCTTCATAGAGAACAATCCTTGTGTCTGTAGCACCAGCACAGTGCCTGGCACACAGCAGGCCTCCAAGGTATGTTTCCTGATCAGCCTCAAACCATGGAGATTGCTGCCAACTTCAGACACGTTAGCTGCATGTGAAAGGTCTTAACTAGAGCAGGGGAGCTGGAATTAGGCAAATGTGGGCGAGGATCTAGGCTCCACCCTTATCACATGATCTTGGGCAAGGCACCTGATCTTTCTGAAACTTGGTTTCTGTGGTAGGCAAACCAGTGATCCCCAAAGATGTGCACATTTTTATCTCTGTAGCACGTGAGTATGTTAGGCTCCATGGTAGAGAGAAATTAAGTCTGCAAATGGTGTGTGGGTTGCCAGATAAGGAAATTATTCTGAATTACCCAGGTGAGCCTCCTCCCCCTCGATCACAAGAGAGAAGGACTTGGTCTGATGTCACCAGCTTTGAAGATGGAGCAGGCCACAGGGGTAGAGCCTTCAAGATGCAGGTGGCCTATGAAGCCTGAAAAGGCAAGGAAACAGGTCCTTTCCAAGGCCCTTCAGAAAGGACCTCGGCCTTGCTGATATCTTGATTTTAGGCCAATGAGACCTATTTCAGATTTGTAAATTACAGAACTGTGAAATAATAAATTCATGTTGTTTTGAGTCACTGAGTTAGTGGTAATTTGTTACAGAAGTCACAGAAAACTAATAATAGTTTCTTTAAATGTAACAGGAGTATAGTGAGAGATACTTTATAGCATTACAAAATATGTATTAGGTCTCATTATACCTTATAAGACAATGCATATAATAAACCAAATATAGTGCTTAACACATTGAAGGCATCTTTATTTATTTATTTTTATTTTGAGACAGAGTGTCACTGTGTCGCCCTTGGTAGAGTACCATGGCATCACAGCTCATGGTAACCTCCAATTCTTGGGCTTAAGCGATTCTTTTGCCTCAGCCTCCCTAATAGCTGGGACTACAGGTGCCTGTCACAATGCCAGGCTGTATTTTTGTCGCAGTTGCCATTGTTGTTTTGCTGGCCCGGGCCGGATTCGAACCTGCCAGCCTAGGTGGCCAGTGCCCTACCCACTGAGTTACAGACGCCACCTCGTTGAAGGCATCTTAATAAATGTTAGTTCTTTTTTTCCTTCTCTCTTTCTGTCTAAACACACTTATCTAGCAGTTATATAAGTATTATGTAATCATATAAATTATATGTCATTGAAAGCAATATTCCTATGGTATTAAAATCAAATGAAAATGAGGATATAGTTTATTGTTGTTGTGACATGACAGAGTCAGCTTAGAGGATTACATGCTCAGTCCTCAGTCTGTGGGTCTCAGGAAAGATGGCTTTTCCTTCTGCAAATTTTTTTTTTTTTTTTTTTGCAGTTTGTGGCCGGGGTCCGGTTTGAACCTGCCACTTCCGGTATATACGGCCAGTGCCCTACTCCTTTTAGCCACAGGCACTTCCCCCTTCTGCAGATTTTTGTCAAGCTTAGCTGTTGCATATTAATTCTTTATTCTTTTGCTTCGTTATTTAGAGGCATTGACAGTTTTAACACTGGGAAGTTACTTAAGAATAGTATTACAAGTGTTACACCTTCACCATCACCCAGTTCTAAAACTGTATTCATTTCATCCTCTTCAATACCTTTCTTGTTCTTTCTGGGAGTAAGGAAGGGTTCTCTGAGAAAGGTTTAGGTAACAATTATACCAAATCAAGTGGCAGTGCAAAATACAAAATACTAAGTTATTGTTATAAAATGGTTGATTATATTGTGACACTATACATATTATGTTATGACTGATATCTTATAATTTTAGATTATCTTTCAAATAGTTGCCCAGGAGTCTCGTAAATGGTAGAGACTACAGGAAGGGGAATGGGAATGCTGGCTTACAACTGTAATAACTACAGTAGTTCACTTATATTGCATTATGTTTTGTTACTTCATGTCATATTATACTAATGATATCATATTACTTCATACCCACTCATATCATATTGTAACTTATGTATTACTTATGAGTTAAATGGGCTTTCGTGGTTTTACCCAGGAATCCAATCATGCCCTAAACTGTTATTTCTATAGGAAAAATGCCTATCAGATTTGAATGAATTTACAAATAATCTGTGAATTGCTAAACCAAGCCTCGGTCACTGTCCCCGTCATACTTATTCTCTGATGCTTCCATCTGAAGCCGATCCTGTATTCCTCATCTGCATTTTTCACACTTTTTACACTATGATCACACAGTGAGAAATGCCTTTTAAATTATAACCCCGTATACACACACACACACACACACACACACAAAAGTTCAATAAAACACTCTGCGTTGTATTTGATTGAAAAAAATATTTTCTAAACTATTCTTTCTTTTCTTAAAACTATTCTTTTCAAAAAGTTATTGGTACAATCTTCTATAATAATTTTCATTGCCTAGTAATAGGTTATGGCCTGTAGTTTGTAAAACACTACCTTATTTTACTGTTGGTCTCAAAGCCTAAAAAGTGGAACAAAAAACACTGGTCCAAGATTTCTGCCAGTTTTCCTTTACTCACCTGTGATAACCATCTTTGGAACTCATGTGAGTTTTTTTTTTTTTTTTTTAAGTCTGGCAACTGCTGGGAGTACAAGTCACTCACTAGCAAATGTGGGAGGTGGGTAATTCCAAGGCATGTGCTCTCAATGTAATATAAGATACAATAATTCATGTCATGCTAAAAAGGTCATATACTGTTTTCTCATTCTTTTTTATGCATTGCTTATTTGGGGGTATAGTCTTGTATGTTAAGCAGAACATAGAGGATTTTCCTTCTTTTTTGTTATAAGAAAAAAGTCTAATGTATCAGGTAGTGTTGGGGAAAATGGGCTTGGAAGCATATACAATTTAGGAAGCTGTCTTTAAAAAATATGAAATTATGTATACAAAATTAAGTATCAAGTCATTATTTTATTTGGAATAAGAACAAACTACAAGCAACGACAAATAGCAAAAACATCACAGCATCCTGAAAAGTAACCCAATGTATATTTTAATTAACTTCATTTTTGACTTCTTTGACAATTTTCCCTACATTTTGGGAAACAAACTCATCACATACCTCTTCATATGATAATGTTTTGGGAATATATTCCATAGAGAGAGCAGGAAGAGAATTTAGTCTTTCCTTTACCATGATGGATTAAAATTTGGTTTTTATTTTTTTATAGCTTAGAAATGTTTCTTAGAGTTTTACAACTCATTACTAGAAATGCCACATAAATTGTTAAGAGTGTTGTCAAATTCAAAAAACCTGAAGGTTTTTGACAATAAATGTCCAATCACTCCAGTACCAATGGTTGAAAAGCCGCGGGTAGTTTTCAGTATATGAGATCTACTCTTTGTTAGATTTGAACCTAAGTGTGGGGTTTGTTGGAATTTTAAATGGTATTGTATTTTTAATGTTGCTGTGCATAATTTGATATAATTAAAGAAATATACTTTATTCTGTTTGTAAGCTATAAATTTGAAAATTTCAAGTTTTAGGAAACTACGAGCTGGGAATTTCCAGTTTTCTAGTTTAGTGTCAATTTTAGGGAATTTCAAGTTTTCTAGTTTAGTGTCCAATTTGAAGTAATTTAAATTAATGAACTCACTAATCAGTTTGTCAGAGGTCTCCTCATTGTAATGAGGTATTGTGCGTTTATATTATATTCATGGATACCAGTGTTTGGTGTCAAAAAGTCAAGATATTTAATTTTTTCCAATGTGTTCATAAGATTCATTCCTGTTTATTAATTGGGTTATCAAATAGTCCATAAACCTATCATTGCTTTTCCTCAATTTATTTATTCTTCTTACTAAATTGCTGCATTTGATATGCGTAGTGTTTTTTGTTGCAATTTACTTCAGCAATAATATATAGGAATAATTTCTATTGAGTTTATTGCTCACTTTATTGCTTTGGTTTCTTACTTCATTACTTTTTAATCTACATTTCCTCTCAGTTCTTTAAATACATGATTTAAAGATAGCATAAACACTCCATTCTTACCCAAGTCAAGAAGTCTATAAGTTTACTGAAATGTTCTGAACCATCTTTGCAAATTTCAGTGAAAATCTGTATTCCTAATGCAAATTTTTCCTTAGCCAGATTCCCAAAGGGCCTTCGCCTACCCGAATACAACCTGGAAAGAACTGATAGTCTTAACTGATTGTGGTGAATAAGTCTTACTTTTGTCAATTTTGTAAAAACACATAATCCTGGGAATAGATTCGAGGGCCCTTCTAGGGCCTTGAAGGAGGCTGGTTCCAGTAAAAGGCCCTGATGTTTCAACTTCTTACTCTTCATGGTCCATCTGCCTGTGTCCAGGGATCACCTGCCTGAAAACCTCTCGGGACCCCAATATTAGAAGATGAGTGAAGTCACCAAGGCAGCACAGGGCTTCTTTACAATGCAGTCAGCTGTATGGAACCCCTGAAAATTGGGCCCAAGGCAAGGATGTGAAAGCAGGGAGTTTATTTATTTACTTTCTGGTGCTTGTTGGGGAGGTGACTTCAGGAAGCACAAGTGAGGAAATGGAGAAAAGGCCCTGGGAAAAGGAGAGGGGCCAATTTACTGGGTGAAAGAGGAGTTTAATGCTGAGGCTCTGGGGGACTAGGGGCCAATTCACTGGGTGAAAGAGGAGTTTAATGCTGAGGCTCTGGGGGACTAGGGCTCAGTCCCAGTGGATCTTTTGAAAAACCTGTGCCACCCAACTCAAGAGTTGTCCCACTAGGATCTGGGGAGGCTTTGCCCCTAGGCATTGAAGACAGCCTGGGAGGTGGGGAGCTGCAGATGAGCTCTGGGGGGACAAGAGGGAGATGGGCTGGTGCAGTACCAGGCAGCACCTGCTATCCCATGGGGATCCTATTCACCTAAGAATTTGGCAACTCAGAATTACTTAGAGTGATAAAGAATCTTCATTACTTTGGATCTTTCTTGTTTAATTAAGAGGACTCTGAAGGTAGTGGAGGGGATTGAACAGCAGCGTGGAGTCAGCCCTAACTGGCCAAAGACAGTGTTCAAACCCAAGCATTTAAATTCCAAAATTGAGTCAATCGAACTAGAGAGAAACATTTTCTGTAAGTTGGAAGAGAACATAGTTAAAATTTCTAATTTATTTTAATTAAGTCCATGACCTTCTAATCATAAACAAAGGTGATGAAATATTTTTCTATGTACCAACAACAAACTGTTCATGAGAATGAAGTTCACCTTGCTAAGGGTTCCTGTTGTGGGTCTTGTTCACTTTGGAGAAGGCTAGAGTTAACCACTCTATGCTCATTGACTGCAGTCACCTATTAGGGGCTGGAATGATGATAATCCAAGGGAGCAAAAATATTAAAAAAAAAAAAAAAAAAAAAAACATTTAAAATGAGATTGGTTTGGTAGGAGAATAAACACCAGGCTAAATGTTAATACAGCTGAGTTTTGTCCCAGTTGAATCAGCTCCATAAACCTTGAGAGTCCATTTTCCTTCTGTGTGCCTCAATTTCCTCGTCTGTGTGCTAGAGGCCTAGACAGACCCTGAAGGTCACCTCCGGTTCTGAGGTAGTCATTGCAAAAGTGAAGAATGCAGCCTGCGTGAGGCCTGGGTCTTACTATGCTATTGTAGACGCAACCAAATAAATTAACCTTTCTGATGTCCATTTTGCTCACCTGAAAAATGAACAGGCTGGGCCAGATATTCTTTAAGGACACCTGTGTTTTATAGCCCAATGACATACACGTGAGGGGGAAAAAAAAACGCATGGTGTGCCGCCCATCTCAGCCACTGGGTGGCGATCTTGTCCCGCGTTAAATTATCAACAGTTCCAAAGTTTGAATAGGGAAGAAAGATTTTCAAAAGGATACTGAAATAAAGCAGGTCAGCAAAAACTGGAATTATGGAGGAATGACAGTAAACAGCACTGCCAAATAAGAGACATAAAATCCCTATAGCCAAGGTAGTAAAACACAGGGGTGTATGAGAGCTGAGTTTTGGGTATTATTGGAATATATAGAGAGGAGTACATTGTAAATTCATACAGTTTTTGAAAGACATGATTTAAAAGTTAACTCTAACAAATTAACGTGCAATTTGTCAGATACCTACCTTAAGGACTGTGCTAGAGCATAAACGTCTAAATTTACAAAATCTAAACCAAATCGATAAATGTATTTTTGGGGGAGGGGGAGTCTAAATCTAAAGGGAACATTTGATGGAATTATAATCCTGTTTCAATCTCTTTTTTTGCAGTTTTTAGCCAAGGCTGGGTCTGAACCTGCCACCTCTGGTATATGGGGCCGGCGCCCTACTCCTTTGAACCGCAGACACCACCCCATGTTTCAATCTTTTAATGTTAAATCAAATAAAACCAATAAGCAGGTTTTGAGATTTTCCACATTTTCAAAGAGTCTGTGGTCTCTGTCAGACTGGCTAGCTCCCCTAGAACGCTGGGGTACTTGCTCCTAGAGTTAATGATCCCCCAACACTGGGTTGAGAGCCCCTTCTGTGGGGAGGGACGGGCCGCAGGAGCGTAGCAGAGAAGGCTGTCTGATCACAGCACTGCCCACTCTGACTCCAGAAAAGGGCATATTCAAAGAAGAACCATAACCTCCCAAGAAAGCACTTGTGAGCTTGAAGGGAAGAACCCAGGGGCTTGAGGAAGAAGGCGTGACAGGCAGTGTTCACTCTCCCAAATAGGAGCAAATGAGCTTTTGTACACTGAGCCGAGACCTGAGGGCAGGAAGATGCGTCGAGCATGGCTTGCTGTTCCCCTCCACATTCCCTCTGACAGGTAGACACAGGTTCTCACTGAAGGCCGGAGCCCAGCCTCGCTGCTCTGGTTGCCATGGCTGTGTTGTTTCTCCTTTCCTTTGATACATTAGCTATTAGTTTACATAATCCTCTCACTGGAGGATGTCCCCGTTCAAAAGCAAAAAATAAGTTTTATTGCTAAGTAACCTTTAACAATGAACAGCACTCATCATGCATTTGCTTAATGACACAAAGGCATTGTTTGTTCTATTTCAGGTGATAGCAGCAGATCAAAGTCACCAAGACCCGAATGTGCTTGAGAAGCGCCAGCAGAGACTGTATGGAAATAAAGCGTAGCATTTATCTGGCACTTTATACTCTCAAAGGATTCTGCAATTATTAATTAATTATCCCACACAATAGCTCTATGAGGAAGGTCAGTGTCTTTAGCTCTATTTTACAGATGAAGAATCAGGTAGCAGTTAAGTGATTTCCCCCCTTCAACATTTAAAGATCTCATGTCACAGCAGACTGAGAGGTGGAGGCTGCAGGGAAATCTCCAAGCGGATGGAGAGTAAACAGAACAGAGGTCCCACTTCCTTTGATCTGTCCTTTGAAAACCCCCTGAACAAACACCATGTCCTGAACTTGCTGGCGCCTCCCCTTGCAGCCTGGCTGCTCTGCCTGTGCTTCTCTTTTCTACATACCTGCCATTGTGTATGTAATTTCATTCATTCATTCATTCATCCATTCAATGAAACGTAATTGGGCATTACGGCAGTTGATTTGGGTAGGAATAGAGACATGTAAAACAACTTACCCTTCAAATGATTCTTTAAGGAAATATTATTTTAGTAGGGATGCATATACACACACAATCCTCTCCTAGGGGAAGTGGGGTGACACAGGACTTAATTCTCTCTGGCAGTGTCAAGATCTACAATGAGGAGGTCGTCTTTGAGCCCGTCCTCTGGACCATGCCAATTTTGCATTCAAACAGCGGGACTCCCGAGACTCCCTGAGGGAGGATGACATGTTGGCTACTTCACAGTTTTGTTTAGGCCTGTCCTCCTTTTGGCTACTCTGATAAACTCTTACTCTGCAATTTTTTAATGATCTGCGTGAAAGTTTTCTTTTTTGATAAGACAAGAAGCAATTTGAAAACAGGGACCAGTTGTTGTAGCCCACAGCGCATTGTGGAGAGTAGCAGCAGGCATGACCACCAGCCCAGCGCCTACGCTGATGTGCGGCTTAGGGAGCAGCTGTTGCTGGTAAGCCATACAAAGAACTTTCGCAATGGAAAAGAAGCCATTTCTCTGTAGAAATTTATTTTTGAAAAAAAAAAAAAGTAGCTCCCAGCAGCCTTGTACTCTTGGCTCAAGAGATCCTCTTGTTTCAGCCTCCCAAGTAGCTGGGACTGCAGGTGCCCACCACAAGGCCCGGCTGGTTTTTCTGTTTTTAGTAGAGATGGGGTCTCACTTGGCTCAGGCTGGTCTTAAACTCCTGAGCTTAAGGGATCCACCTGCCTTGGCCTCCCAGGGTGCCAGGATTACAGGTGTGAGCCACCACTCCTGGCCTTCTGTAAAATAATTTGAAGAGGTTTATCCTGAGCCAAATTTGAGGACCATGACTTGGAGCCACACCACAGAAGACTTGAGTGAGGGACTCACTGGGGTTACAGTTTGGTTTTATACATTTCAGGGAGATGGGAATTATAGTAAAGTCATAAATCAGCATGTGGAAGGCATATATAGGTTATAGTAGCTTTACAGACTCTTCAGTTTTCAGTTGACAATTGGCTGAAAGAGTTAGGCTTTGTCTAATAAACCAGGAGTTGGTGGAAAGGAATGCTTGAGTTAAGGTGTTTGCCAACTACCTGACGTATGTCCAGACCCGAGTGGTTTGTATGATATTGAGGACCTGCAGGTGTGTCTGGCATAGCCTTAGGCTGGTTAACGAGTCACAGAGGACGTCTCTGAGAAGGGAGGACAAATGATGAGGCCTGTCCAGTCTCCTTTCTCATACCTGGCAACTTTGTTTTAAGGATCCCCTTGGCCAAGAGGAGCCCCCCCAAGAGGGGGGTTCTAGTCAGTCAGCTGCTGGGGGGAGCCTTAAGATTTTATTTTAGTTCACACCTTTGAGGGAGGTATTGTATCATGCACATTTTACAGCGGTGGAGAGACTGAGAAAGTTTCAGTAAGTTGCTCAAAGCTACATAGTTCTTTCAGCCCCTGAAAAAGAATTTAGTGACCTAAGTTTTGTGCTAAGTAGAGAGATTTAACTCATGAGCAAACCAGATGTGGACATTCTCCATAGGCGGTTTACGGTCTACTGGGGAAGACAGACGTGAAACAAATTATAACTATACCTCAGAATATAATTACAGCTTGTGATATAGTCTCCAAAGGAAAAACAGTGCTTGCCCGAGAAGTTAGTGCAGGGTGACCTGACCTAACCGTGGGCTGGGCTGGGGGCCAAGGACGGATGGGGGCGAAGATCAAGGTTGGGGGACGCATACCTGAAGGGTCTAATTTTTTTTTTGAGTTCTGTTGTGTCACTATGTTGCCCTCAATAGAGTGATTCTCTTGCCTCAGCCTCCCAAGTAGCCGGGACTACAGGCGCCCACCACAACGCCCGGGTATTTTTTTTGTTGTAGTTGTCATTGTTTTTTGGCAGGCCTGAGCCGAGTTCGAACCCACCAGCCTAGGTGTATGTGGCTGGCACCCTACCCACTGAACTACAGGTGCTGCCCTGAAGGGTCTAATGTATAAACTGAGTTTTAAAAGATGCACCAAGTATGAAGTAGGCCAAAGGGAACAGGATGTTCTAAGGCGCTGGGGTAGGAGGGAGCTGGGCGTATCCTGCCATGCCAGCCAGATGACTGGAGAAGGAGCTGGGACTGGATCTGGGAGCACCTTGCCAGGGAGGGTAGTTTGAGGTTAAAGAACAATAGACATTGTATTCATGGATTTTAAATAAACACCTGTCTTGATCAGATGAAGAGCCAGTCTGGATGCAGTGGAGGAAGAAATGGGAGAGAAGTGAGTCTGCAGGGAGCTGTAGGTGAGGCTGGGGTGGCTGCAGTAGAGACTGAAAGGGCAGTTTTCTGAGTCATTTGCTAAGTCAAATGCACAGTTCTCAGGTGGGCGGTGGTGGGTGGGGTGGGAAAGGCAGATGTCCCATCTGATTCCCAGGTCTCTGGCTTGGACAGGTGACTGATTGGAGATGTATTTAGGATGGGCTGTCATGTCCTGGAGGACCAGGAAATTGAGAGAAAGGGTCCTGAGAAAGTGGCAGAGGCAGAATTGGAATCTAGATCTGCTCTCATCAAAATGGGATCCTCTTTCATTCCTGTGACGTGCACATGTTTGGAATCTGTCACTGAATTGCACTTCGGGCTTGCTAATCCTGAGCAGCTTCCATTGTCACCACTGTGATCTTCTGGAAGAAATTCATTTCCCTTCTGTTTTGTCATCCTTCAATGACGTCAGTCATTGAATGTCCACGTCCAGGGTCCATACAGGCAGGAAGGTAAGGGAGGCCCCTTTGGGGAGAGGATACCTGTAATTCCTCAAACCTTGCTGTTCAGGAATTTAGCAGTTGAGCTGCCAAAATTGAGCTCTGTCTCAAACTGTTAGGGTTTGAATCTTGCCCCATGACTCGCTATCTCTGTGACACTGGGCAAATTGTTGAAAATTTCTGAACATACCTTCATGTAAATAGGAGACAATAATATCTTCTCCATCATATAGAGCGGAAGCATCAGTGTGGCTGCCAACCCACAGACACCTTCATGTGAATTAGAGAAAGGTTCTCATTTCTCAAGTCAAAAAAAAATCAAAGTTAGTGTATTATATATTTCTCATTATTACAATTATGCAAGCAAAATCATTCTGAATAAATAAAATACATCAAGTTAGTAAGCATAATATAATATACAATTTGAATTTTTAATTACAATAATTAGAATTTAGAAATAATATATAAGAAGTCAAAATTTTTAATAGCAGTTATTTATGAAATTTCCATAGCAATAAACAAGTGATCTAGTGTAATTAGGAGATTGTTACGTAGTAATCTCTAATTCATGTCAATTTGTATTTATTTTATATATTATTAATGCTAAATTAGTATTAGCTATTACTTAATTATTTGTATCATAATGAAAGGGCTGTCTCACTTGAGTACAGAAAACAAGTGGCAATATATGAGCTGCAGTGCGCTGATGATGAATGAGATTTAGAAAGAAATTAAGATTATGAGGCAGTCAGTACTTCAGTGAGAAAAGCAACTTCTCATTTAGAAACACAGGTTATTTTGAACATTGTTAGAGCATCAAGATCTTTTAACAATCACATATATTCTTCTTTTTAAGTCCAAGCAGAGTGTAATATAAGCAATCTTATTGAAATAAGACATTTTATCGCCACTTGCCAGAAACTGTCTTCTTTTTTTAAATATTCTTTTTATTAAATCATAGCTGTGTACATTAATGCAATCATGCGGTACAATGTCCTGGTTTTATATACAATTTGAAATATTTATTTCAAATAAATAAACAGTCTTGCTTGCTTCAATCTTATTGAAATAAGACATTTTACTGCCACTTGCCAGAAACTGTCTTAATAAATATATAGCTCACTCTTCTTTGAAGTAAACAAAGTTAAAGTAAAAATACAAAAAATCTTGAAAATAATAGGAATATGATGGGACAGACTTCTTAGATGTGTTACTTTTGTGCAGTGTACAACCTAAGCCACTATATGCATAATGTACAATTTGAATTGTATATTATAATCCTGGAAAGGATTACATGAGATAATTCTATAAAGTACTTTGCATACTTAAGGACTATCAAAAACTAAGTAATCGCTAAATTTAGGTTTTAATTTAATTTAATTCACTTATTTTAGAGATAGAGTCTTGCATTCATGCTCTGGGCTGAAGTACAGTGGTACAATCATACCTCGCTATAACCACCAACTCTTGGGCTCAATCGATTCTCCTGTCTCATCCTCCCAAGTAGCTAGGGTTACGCGTTCATGCCACACGGCTGGCTAAATTTTCATTTTTTTGTAGAGATGGGGTCTTGCTTTGTTTTCTAGTGTGGTCTTAAATTCCTGGCCTCAAGCAGTCCTCTCCTCTTGGCTTCCCAACACCCTGAAAACCTAACCTTAACAGAGATATTTAGGACTTACATGTCCCAGCTCAAGTTCTAGTTTCCTTTTTGATCACTACCGAATGTAAATTGTCAGTGAGAATAAAGTTGTTTAAAGAGAGATGTTCTACTAAACAGCATGAGAGCTTTCTCTGCTAAATGTTATCTCTTCAGCAGCACCAAACTACAGCAGGTGTAACTGTAATTATGGGAAGTATGGCAGATTGCTTTGTTCTCAGAGTCACTGCAGAGGATAGTCCACATTATGACACATTTCAGTATTTTGCTTTAGTCCTTTTATTGCAACAGGCTGGGAAAGGAACCCCAAGGCTAATTGCTATAATGCTAAAATGCAAATACCTAGTGGGTATTCTATAGTGGGATGTTCGAGGGGAAAAAATAGATTTACTTAACTCTCAGAGGTAAGTATATTTCAAGAAAAAATAAAAATAGAATTTTCCATTGTCATTTAAAATAGTTTAAAAGGAAAAACAGAAGACAAGAGAGATTTTCAGATATGAGAAGGTAGTGTTTAGCCAGACGCTTGCAGAATATTTGGAAGACTCTGAGGACATGAAGAAAAGGAAATAGTAGGAAGCAATGTGGAAAAAGTCAGGGGGATGTTGGTAAGACAGCAGAGAAAGGCCAGACTTGAAGTTGAAACTTAGGGCTGAAGGTGTCAGACCAAGATGAAAAACAGAGAAAAAGCCCTTTTCATTCTTTTTTCTCCTGGGACTGTGTATTTTCAAATAGGACTATTTGTCTTTGAGCTCACTATTTTTTTCTTCTAATGTATTAATTGCACTGTTGATGCTGTGTGTTGCATTTTTTATATCATTCATTTTACTTTTTAGCTCCAGTATTTCTGTTTGATTTTTAAAAGATTTTTGATCTCTCTAGTACATTTTTCTAATAAGTTTATGAATTGATTATCTTTATTTTCCCACATGACCTTAGCCAAAAGGCCAATAAATGATTCTCTGTATTTTCTTGCAGTTTGTTTGGCTTCTATAGAACAGTTGTTATGAATTCTTTGTCTGAGAGATCACACATTTTCCATCATTCAGGGTTGGTCTCTGATACCTTATTTTGTCTGTTTGGCAAGGTCAAACTTTCCTGAATATTCTCGATGCTTGTGGGCATAGGACCATATCTACACATTGAAGGATTAGATTTATCTTTTACTCTTTGCAGTTTGGCTTTGTTTGTGCTTGTCCTTCACAGAGCCTTCCAGGGATTCTAAGTAACCTGTCTGTTCAGTTTTCTGAGACTGTGTCTACTGTGGTCATCTCTGCACTAGAGGATACCAAGAGGATCTTGAGGACCCAAACACTGGGATAGCTTAGACCCAAGGAAAGTACTGGGGCTATGTGAGAATTCTGGCCAGGGACCTGTGCCCAGAAGACTGTCCTGGTGACTCATATGAACTTGCCCTGCCTACCTATGAGTGATATGGGTCCCTGACTACAGCTAAAGTGGATGGAGTCTAGACTGGGCCACAACTCTTCTTTCCCACATAAAAAAGCTGGTGGGCCTGTCTTTTGTTTTCTTGGCTTAAAACAGATGTGTATCACCCATCAGGTCATTGCAAAAGTAATGTAGTTCCTTGACTGTAACAGGAGGGGCCAAAGCATAACACAAACCCCCTTTGGATCTGCAGTTGACCATCAGTTCACTAAGTGCCTGGTTATTGTGATTTGCACCATTGGCCTCATTCATCTGTGTTAGACTCCTAGGTCACCTCTACCCTTCTAGGTTGACTTTGCTTCTCTCACCTGTCAGCCACAGGTAGCATCTTGCCTCATGGTAGAGATGCATCAGCTATTACAAGGAGGAAAATGCTCTGAAAGAAGGTCTGAGGGGCTTGCCTAAGAAGGGCATGGCTTTGAGATGTTGTGTTTCTAGGGTGACTGTATGTTCTGGTTTGCCTGGGGTCATCCCACTTTATGTTCATTGTCCAGGCATAATTATTAATAGTTCCCTAACCACTGTCCTGATTTGGATGAAATATTATATGGTAGCCTTACATTTCTCATCTGAAGAATGAAAGTAATATTGTTAACCCTTTCTTTCTTATTTAGTAGTCTGCGTTTATCTGTGGTTTTGTCTTCTGTGATTGCAGTTACCTGTGGTAACTGGTCCAAAAATGGTAAGTGAACAATTCCAGAAATAAATAATTCATAAGTGTTAGGTCACATGCCATTCTGAGTAGCACAATGATATCTCATGCCATCCTGTCATCCATTCTGTCTTTTTGGGACAGAATCATCCCTTCTCAGCATCTCCACCCACTCATTATACTACCCACCTGGGTAATCACTGGTATCTTCTGCTCTTGACATCCAGCCATCAAGATCAGCATGGCTTAATGATCTGGGATCATTCAAAGCAGATAATCCTTCTTCTCATGTGTCAAAGTGCTTACGTCATTCACCTCACTTCATCTTATTGTGTAAGCATATCATCTCACATCAGCACAAAAAAGAGTAAATATAGTGAGATAGAGAGAGAGCATGCACCAGCAAGAGCATATTCACCTAACTTTTATTATAGAAAACTGTAGTAATTATTCTATTTTATTATTAGTTTTTGTTGTTAATCTCTTACCATGCCTAATTTATAAATTAAACTTTATCATAAGACTGTATATCTAGGAAAAAATAGACACATAGGGCTTTATACTATTTGTGGTTTCAGGCATTAACTGGGGGTCTTGGAACATCCCCCCAGGGATAAGGGGGATCTTCTGTAATGCTATTCAGAAGATCAAATAGGTTTATGAAAGTATTTTAAAGGATTTGAAGACAACCTTCCCTGGCTGCACGAGGTGATGGCATCATTTTTTGTTGTTATAAACTAGTTTGGCTCTCATAGACTTATTAGTTCAATTTCATTTTCTTGGATATGTGTTAGACTGTTGAGGTCATGAAACAAGTTATCTTCAGATCAGAGAGATGTTAGATACACAGTTCCATTAGCAGTAAAAAATCTCATTTTTTCAAGTTAACACTTCATTTAAAAATACAATTGATTTTTATAAAACAGAACCATTCTACCACCATAATTTTTCCCCTACTATTCATGCTATAATTCTAAACGATAAAAACAAAAAAAAAATAGACATGTAGAATTGTAAGCAAATACTAAGTAATAAAGCGCCCATTATAGCAATGGCATAAATAAACAAAACACAGAATAACCAACCTGAGGTGTAGGGGATGTGTGTGTGCATAGTTTAAGTGAAATTTAAAGGCAGGGCACAGTGGCTCATACCTGTAATCCTAGTACTATGGGAGGCCAAGGAGGGTAGATTGCCTGAGCTCAGGAGTTCAAGACCAGCCTGAGCAAGAATGCGACCCTGTCTCTAAAAAAAAAAAAAAGAAAAAAAAATAGCTGGTCATTGTGGTAGGCACCTGTGGTTCCACCTACTTGGGAGGCTGAGGCAAGAGCATAGTTTGAGCCCAAGAGTTTGAGGTTGCTGTGAGCTATGATGCCACCACACTCTACTGAGGGGAGCAAATTAAGACTGTCTCAGGGAAAAAAATGAAATTTAAGAAATACAAACTTACTAAGTGTACTTTTTCCTTTGAACTATTAGTATAGAAATGGACACACATTTTCAGCAGGAAAGGAAAAACAAAATGGGGCTGGGTAGTCGATAAGATGAAATATC
This sequence comes from Perodicticus potto, assembly GCA_963574655.1. Classification (NCBI taxonomy): domain Eukaryota; kingdom Metazoa; phylum Chordata; class Mammalia; order Primates; family Lorisidae; genus Perodicticus; species Perodicticus potto. The sequence continues at coordinate 7,468 of CAUYRH010024996.1, read as the reverse complement.
AGCTCCTAAATGACTGAGATTTTACTGTAGTTTAAGCAGTGACATTTCTTCTTTTTAGCAAAATAGATAATCACATCTGTAATTAAACTCTGGTCTGATTGGATTACTGTGTCTAAGTGTTTGCGTCTGGTGTAATAATGTGCTTTCTCAAATGGGATTGCTTCTCTGTTGCTCTTTATTCCTAAATGACCTGATCTGTCCTGAGCTGGGGAGGAAAGGTGCTTACCGAAATAGTGTAATGATTTCTCTCAAGGTTTGACAGTATTATTTGGTAAATTATCTCTTTTAGGACCTGTGATAATGACTCCAGGCAATGAAGGAGTTAATTGAGAATTAAAAAGCAGAAATGGAGATTTTCTTAATGGGAAATTAAGCGTGAGTTCTGTAAAAGGAAGGAGAGTTTTTATGGATTTCACAGGAAGATTCTTGGTTACTCTAGCAAGCAACTTGCCTTGACTGTTTATTGCATTTTTCCCCCCAGTGGTGAAATGTGATATATATAATGCCTCAGAAGTTAAAAACTGGTAGCTTATAAGTATAAACTGTTTGTCCTGAGGCATTAAAAATAAATAGGTATGAAATATCACAGAAAAATATGGATTTATGGCTTCCCTTTGAATATTGGGATATTCCATATGCCAACTAGTTGGCTGGGAGGTGAGTAGTGGGTGGCTGTCCTTCTAATGATGCCCTCCTTACAGGTCTGGGACACTGGCCTACCTTGTCTCAGGTCACTCATCTAAGGGACTTGGTGTTAGAGTTTAAAACCCCCTTTTTTTAAAATTTCAGGTTAATATGAGGGTACAAATGTTTAGGTTACATTGTTTTCTCTTTTAAGGTAAAGTACAAGCTGTAGTTGAGCCCTTCACCCAGAGTTTGGAACTCTTAATCTGTAACTTCATTCATTTTAACAAATTATAAAGATCTGTTATATGTAAAACCTTGTTCAAAGAGCTAAGTCAAGGTGTATACGGCTTCATTCCTCAGGGATCTCGACACTCCAGACTGTTGAGCTGCTTAGTGGAAAGCATTCCACGATGCATGAGTTGAGATGTGCTACGGATTTCCACCTTGGAAATCACAGTGTGTGTTAACATATAAAAGCCTCTGAAGAGCTCAATAAGGAAACGTGTTAAATATTGTTCACCCGCTGTTTATGAAAAAAATTTTTTTTTTACATAACACCTATTACTTCCCCCAGGGCTGGTTTCAAGGAACACACTTTGAGAAGTGGTGATCTGTAATGTGGCTGTATATTGAAGGAGCCTGTTAACAATTACACATTAATAAATATAAGAAATAAGCTAGAAACCTATAAGATTCTCTTACAAATATTTTCCCAGGGAAAAAAATAATTGAATTATAGACTGTTTATAACTTGAAATGAGGCCTGACAAAGGGCTCATAGGCCTTTTTTGTAAAACACTAATAATACGTGAAGCTTTATACTTTTTCTTTTTAAAAATTACCATTTGCATAGAAAATTTTTCTAAAATATAGTCAGTGTTTCATGTGGGAAGAATAAATAAATGCAAATTGTTCTGAGGGCTGATTCACGGATATATTCATGTATTCCAGGACAGCCAAGTCCTGTGCATTTTACCTCCTAAATACCCCAGAAAGCATATGCTCTGCTCTGACTCACCGACTCCTGTAGTGACACTACTGTTGTCTATCTCAGGGTGATTGAATGGCCTCCCTCCTCTAATAAATTTCCTATACTGTACCTGGATGAGCTTTAAAAAAATGTGATTCATCACATTTCTTATAACCTTTGAATGGCTTCCAATTGCCCTTGAAGATCAAACTCCTATGACACCTGCAACTTCTTCCATGACCGGAGGTCCTTGTCCAGCCTCATCTCATTCCACCATCCCCTTATATTTCTGAGCTACAGTCTCTTAAGACTTCTTTTAGTTCTTCAGTGATCAGGCTCCCTCCTGCCGTAGGGCCTTTGCAAACTTTTGTTTGTTTTGCCTGCAACTTTCTCTTCCCTTTCTCCCAGCATCTGCTAAGTTAATGTCTATTTATTGAAATCTCAGTTCACTGTCTCCTTCTTGTCCCACTGCCAACCTAGTTTCACAACTCTGTTAGGTTCCTTTGTTTTATCTTTTTAGATAACAACCTCTACTTTTTTTTTAATCAGTCATCATGATGTGTAATTACATACTTTTAAATATTATCTAATTAGTATTACTCTCCTTTTTGTTTGCTAATTTCCTAGCATCTGGCAAAGTGAAGAACACTAAATATAATTTAAGTGGTATATAACAGAAGGTAGATTATGTACATTGACAAAAGTAGAATCTAGCATTTGGAAGATTTAAAAAACAAACTTGTTTATAGACTGAGACATTGATCCATATATTTTGGTGTAAATTTTGTTTGCTGATGGGGTGAGGGAAGTGGGGAGACAGGATGTAGCTTATCTAGCAGCAATGAAAAATAAAAATTTTCTGGTGAAGTTAGTAATGTTTTTCTTGCAGAAAATGATTGATTAAAATTTCCTGCAAGCCTGAACTATGCAAATATAGCAGGGGTCTTTGTACATATGCAGGGATTGAACATAGTCTTCAAGTTTTGTTTTTGAAAAGTTGCCCCAGTTGAGTCTGAGTTATATTTCCACATTTGTCAGTATGTTCCAATCATTGCCCAAACAGGTTATCAGACATGGTCACTGAGGAAAAAATTAAAGGTTTAGCTACCCAATATCCCAGCATGGATGAATGGATAGATGTTATAAATTACTTATTTCTTTTTTTTTTTTTTCTGTTTTTGGCTGGGGCTGGGTTTGAAACCGCCACCTCCAGCATATGGGGCCAGCGCCCTACTGACTGAGCCACAGGTGCTGCCCTCTTATTTCTGTTTCAATTTAAAAAAATGGGACACTCATGGTGGTGTAAGTATTCTCTAACAAGTTTATTGGAAGCTCCATAAGTGTGTGTTATATTAGCTGAACAAATGAGTGAATGAATAAAATTTAGCAGAGAAAGAGATTAATTCTGTTCAGAAATTAATCTTTAGTGGCTATAGTCTCTTTGAGATTGAGTCTTTTAAGTTTAATGAGACCTAGGATTTAGGAAAGATCAAGAGATGACCATAGAAAAATCACACTGCAAATTGAATGCTGAAATGAACCAGAAACATTGATCTACTGACCTACTTGAAATGTAAAACAGTCTCTGGAAACAAGAGGACTTTTTCTCATAAACATTCTAAGTGCTCTTAGGGCACCTATAAGGCCACATTAAAAAAAATTTGCCAAAAGAACCATGTTGTATTAGAAGGACCTAAGTGAGGAGCTAATTCTCAAAAAGAGATTTTGGTTACCTTAGATTACCATAACAAAGGGAAGAGTGATATAAAATGTAGCAGAATAGGGAACCCAGAAAAGAGTCCACATATCTATGGTGAATTGATCTTCAACAAGGGTGCCAAGAATATACAATGGGAAAGGGACAGTCTTTCTAATAAACCATGTTGGGAAAACTGGATATTCATGTGCAAAAGAATGAGATTGGAACCTTATCTCACACTATATACAAAAATAAATTCAAAATGGATGAAGACTTTAAACAAAAGCCCCTAAATTGTGTAACTACTAGATGAAAATATACAGCAAAAACTACATGACTTTGGTCTGGGTAATAATTTTTTAGATTAGATCCCAAAAGTAGTCAACAAAAACAAGGATAGGGGCGGCACCTGTGGCTCATCGAGTAGGGTGCCGGCCCCATATACCGAAGGCGGCGGGTTCAAACCCAGCCTCGGCTGAACTGCAAAACAGAAAAATAGCTGGGCGTTGTGGTGGGCACCTGTAGTCCCAGCTACTCCGGAGGCTGAGGCAAGAGAATCGCTTAAGCCCAGGAGTTGGAGGTTGCTGTGAGCTGTGTGATGCCATGGCGCTCTACCGAGGGCGATAAAGTGAGACTCTGTCTTTATAAAAAAAACCCCAAAAACAAATATAGACAAATGGGATTACATCAAAATGAAAAAGCTTCTACACATCAACAGAAACAATAACAGAATGAAGAGACAGCCCACGGACTGGGAGAAAATATTTGCAAGTCATACATTTGATAAGGTTTTAATCCAAAATATATAGGAAACTCAACTCTATAGAAACAAAACAAATCTCACACCTGTTAGAATGGCTATCACCAAAAAGACAACAGACAAGTGTTGGTGAGGATGTGGAGAAAAGGGAACCCTTATATACTGTTGGTGGAAATGTGACTTAGTACAGCCATTATGGAAAACAGCATGGAATTTCCTCAAAATCTCAAAATAGAATTAACATGAAATCCAGAAATCCTATTTCTGAATAGGAAAGATTCAAAATCGGAGATGTCTGCATCCCCCTATTTGTTGCAGCTGTATTCACAACAGCTAAGTTATGAAATCAGTCTAAGTGTTCAATAAGGGATAAATGGGTAAGGAAAATGTGGTGTGTGGTGGAACACTACTCAGACTTAAAAGGAAACAAATTCTGTTATGTGTGGGGACTTGGGTGGAGCTGAAGGTCATTATGTTAAGGAAAATAAGCCAAACACAGAAGGACAGATATCATAAATTCTCACTTTTATGTGGAATCTAAAACTATTGAACTTATGAAACAGAGTAGAATGGTGATTAGCAGAGTCGTGGGGTTCAGGGAAATGGGGAGACGGTGGTCAGATAGTACAAAGCCTTATTAAGAAAAAAGGAAGAAATTTGATCAATAGCACCAGAATGCTGAAAGCTCAATTATCTAATAATTGAGTATTTTATTTTTCAGTACAACCAAGAGAGTAAATTCCTAATGTTTTCACCATAAAATGTTAAATATTTGAGGTGGTATGTATGCTAGTTAGCTTAATTTAGTCATTTTGTATTGTGTTAAAAAATGCTAATATCACTTTGTACCCAGTAATAAGTATATACAACTATAATTTGTCAATACAGAATAAAAAAGGGTGATTTCTGGCAACAAATGCAAAAGCAAAAATTTATTCCGGCTCATGATTATGTTGTCATTAGTTTTTCTTTGTCTTCCACTGCAAACAAAAATGTTCCTATTTAAGGAGGAATTGCTGAAAATAGACACCATTTAGGATTCATATATAATTGACACTGGTTTTCAAGATCAATTATTTCATAATTTTAAGATTTTTCAAATTGACATGTATTTATTAAATGCCTATAATGATTGCCAAGTTCCTTCCAATACTGAGAAAATTCTATTTTTCTCTTCTTATATAAACCAGCTTAATTTCTGATTCTGTGACCCCGATTTGTATTTGATTCTGAGTTTAAACTCTGCTCATTTGAAGAAAGTAATAATATTCATTTCTGGTAGTACAAGCTAGGAAAACAATGAATCATAGTAAGTAAGTTAAATAATTGCATTCACTTTAGAAATAGATTAATATTTTGATTTTATAATATCGCACTGGCTCTCTCAACATTTGGATTACTTCATCTCCAAAGAAAGAAGACAGGAAATAAAATCTAGTTATTCTCAAATAGAGATGAAACTTGATACTATGCGTGGACATGGCAACTTGCAAGAATTCCCTTACTATGAGTGACTCTTCAAAATCCTATTTAAAAATGTTTTCCAGTTAAATATATTTTTCAACAAGACAAGTCTATATCACTTAGCTAATGGGTTTCTTAACATTTTAAGATGAAGCACAGCTTAGTATGCCATGATTTTAAATGTCTTTATTTAAATGTGCCATACGTAATATGCAATTTGAAAGTCTCTGGGCTAATGTGAAAACATATTTGCCTACCTCTGATTTGCTCTTCTGACTCTTTCCCATACTTTTTAGTCTTGCTTCTCTGGCTCTCTGGGAACTGCTGGAAAATTCCTCTGGTCTTAAGATTACTTTCCCTAGTTCAAATTCTATTCTGAGACTGTCCTTTGCATATACTTGTTGTATACTTCAAAGCCTGAGATTGATGTATGTGTAATCTTTTAGAATTACTGCCTAGTGTTTCCTCAGGTATGTCACAGTATTTTCCTTAAAAAGAGGTGCCCCTTAAAGGAAAAATATCTCAAGTTTAGTTGTAAGTTTTAGTGTATAGTGACGGACGCGCCGTCCACTAGCGAGGTTCTGAGGAGGGGGCGCTGGGATGAAGAAAGACACACACACACACAGGGTAATGGACTCAGTCAGTCTGAGACTGAGACGTCACTTTATTTTGACACCATGCTTTTATATTCTCACAGGGAAAAAAGGTCAATTAAGGTTCTCTTTAGCATTCTCTTACTCCTTGGGAACTGCTGTGCTGTTTACCTTAAAACTGCCATGCGGTTTATCTCTAGCTTTGACTATCTGGACTTCTTACTCCTTGTTCTGGCTCCTGCCAGTTTCATCTTAGAAAAAGTCAGGACAGTCAGACCTTGGCCATAGCAAGGGCAAAAGCGGTTTCTCACACGGGGGGAGTCCCCCGCGGGTTCCCACGTCTCATGGCTTTCCACAGTATAGGAAATAGACAAAGTCTCTCTCTGCCACTCTAAGTACAATGCTGTGGAGATCCTCTTGCCTCTGGCTTCAGAGCATGAGACTATAGGTGCCCACCATAAGGCCTGGCTAGTTTTTCTATTTATAGTAGAGATGGGGTCTCACTGTTGCTCAGGCTAGTCTCGAATTCTTGATCTCAAGCAATCTACCTGCCTTGGTTTCCCACAGTGCTAGGATTACAGGTGTAAGCCACTGTGCCCAGCCTATTTTCAAATTTTAAAACTTGGCTTACTATGCACTGGGGAAAAGAATCCCTATTTAATAAATGGTGCTGGGAGAACCCCGGGCAATTGAAACAACACCAGAAATACATTACTGGGAACTGATCAAACTAAAAAACTTCTGCAGAGCCAAGAACACAGTAAGTAAAGCAAGCAGACAGCCCTCAGAATGGGAGAAGATATTTGCAGGTTATGTCTCCAACAAAGGTTTAATAACCAGAATCCATAGAGAACTCAAATGTATTAGCAAGCAAAGAACAAGTGTTCCCATCTCAGGGTGGGCAAGGGACTTGAAGAGAAACTTCTCTGAAGAAGAGAGGTGCATGGGCTACAGACACATGAGAAAATGCTCATCATCCTTAATCATAAGAGAAATGCAAATCAAAACTATTTTGACATATCATCTAACTCCAGTAAGATTAGCCCACATAACAAAATCCCAAAACCAGAGATGCTGGCGTGGATGTGGAGAAAAGGGAACACTTCTACACTGCTGATGGTAATGCAAACTAATACATTCTCTTTCGAAAGATGTTTGGAGAACACTTAGAGATCTAAAAATAGACCTGCCATTTGATCCTACACTTCCTCTACTAGGTATATATCCAGAAGACCAAAAATCACATTATAACAAAGATATTTGTACCAGAATGTTTATTGCAGCCCAATTCATAATTGCTAAGTCATGGAAGAAGCCCAAGTGCCCATCGACCCATGAATGGATCAATAAATTGT